>CM076579.1:1116361933-1116479433 GCA_034641835.2 Pinus albicaulis | reverse complement strand
AAAGATAATTTTTCACTCATCAACTCAGGACAAATGAAGAGAATAATAAATTCTAGCAAATAGTTCATGCTTATGGTTGTAAAAATAAAGGACATTACATATCCCAATGCCTTCGAAGGATGTCAGCCTGAGTTGAAAGAAGATCTTGTTAAAGTTATTTATGATTAAAATGATTTGCTTTGGGAACCTAAAGGTCTTCCTCCCAAGTGACAAATCGAACATGAAATTCATTTGCAACATGATGTTTTTCTACCTAATATTGGAATCTATATGTTATCAGCATTAGAGAATGAAGAAATAAAGAAGCAGGTTCAAGAACTGCTTGATCAAGGTATGATTCATCCAAGCACTTGTTTGAGTGGTTAACCAAATGTTTTGGTTCGAAAGAAGGATGGTTCATGGAGGATGTGTGTCAACTTCAGAGCCTTGAACACTATCACAATAAAGAACTATTATCTGCTTCCACATATTGACAACTTGTTAAATCTGTTGAAGTAAGTCGTATATTTTACTAAGCTAGATTTTCACAGTGGATATGATCAGATCAGAGTTTTTGAACATGATATTTGGAAGACAAATTTTAAGACCAAGTAGAGACTCTTTGAATGGAGGGTCATTCTTTTTGGCTTGACAAATGCACCAAATACATTTATGCATGTCATGAATGATGTATTTAGACCACTCATAGATAATTTTGTAATACTTTACTTAGATAGTATTATTGTATTTAGTACGACGTTAAATGATCATTTAAATCATCTACGACATGTATTATATGTCCTAATAAAAGAAAAAATATATGTAAAACTGTGCAAATGTGAATTTGGAAGAACTTCATCAGTTTACTTAGGCTATATTGTAGGTAATGGTGAGTTAAAGATTGACCCTTCAAAGGTTCAATCTATTCTAAATTGGCCATGCCCAAGAACTGCTACAGAGGTTAGGCACTTTTTAGGTGCAGCAGAGTATTGGATAAATTTTAATGCAAACTTCTCCCTTATTTCGTCTCCTTTGCATGCTTTAACAAGCACTAAACAATATTTTCAATTGGGGAAAAGAACAGAAAGCCTTTGACACACTGAAAGAAAATATAAGTAAAACACCAGTATTAGCATTGTCATATTCACAGTATTCATTCCATATAGAAACAGATGCAAGTAACTATGCCATGGGAGTTGTGTTTCTCCAACATAAAATACCTATCTGGTTTCATTCTGAAACTTTTACTTCAAAGGTAGCTAACTATCCTCCATACGATAAATAATTATATGCACTAGTTCAAAGCGTAAAGAAGTGGAAACATTATTTTATTGGTAAAGAAACAATAATTCATACATATCATCAACCACTTCAATATTTTCATTCAAAAACAAAGTTTCAACAATCAAGGCATTATAGTTGGATGTGTTTTCTACAACAATTTCATATAATAGTCAGATATAAGAAAGTCGTACATAATAAAGTTGTTGATTTATTATCAAGGCCAACCATCAACGCATGAATAGTTCTTAAACACAATGCAGTATCACATGAAGGATATATTGAATAATATGCTAACGATGATGAATTTAAGGAAATTTATGCAACTATAAGAAATGGAGAACAAAGTGAAGCATTTTATTATCATCTCCATGATAAAATTTTATATCACCTTGGAAAATTGTGCATTCCAATGAATGAAAGAGTTCATGTCATAAGAGAAGTCCATACTTATATAATTTCATGACATTTTGGCGTCAAAAGATTGTTGTGCATTGTCAAAAAATTTGTTACTGGCCAAGAATGATTTATACTGTATCAAAATATGTAAAGGGATGTTCTATGTGTGCTCTTAGAAAACCTAGTAACATAAAGTTTGGATTGTATACTCTGTTTCCTATTCCATCTCATCCATGGGAAAGTATTTCAATGGAATTTGTAGGAGGAATACCAATGTCTCGGAAAATTCATGAGTACCTGTATGTAGTACTATATAGGTTCAGTAAAATGTATATTTTGATACCATGTACTAAACAAGTCACAGCTGAACAAAAAACTAAGTTGTTTTTTGAAAATGTATGGGTTCATTTTGGATTTCCCACATCAATTGTATCTGATCAAGGCACCATATTTTTTGGTTAGTTTTGTTCAAGTTTGTGGGAGTTAATCGACACAAAATTGAAGAAGAGAACAACATATCATTCGTAGATAGATGGAAAGATAGAGGTAGTCAACGAGAACAATGGTTCAATTTCATCGAGGATACAACAACAATTATCCAAAACTTTGGGACGAACATCTACCTTACATACAACATGCATCAAATCAAAAAAAGCACTCATATACTCAGTGGTCTCCTTTTGAGACATGTTTTGGGTATTTACCTAAGACAACTTTGAAATTTATTTTTAGAAAATATTTTATAGCTAATGGGTGAAGTGAGAAGGACAAAACTAGTCACTTCATCGAGCAGATTCAGTTGATACAACAAGAACTCCAAGAACAGCTCGAGAAGATTTAGGCACAGTATAAAGAAAGACACGACCAACGTAGGGTGGATCATAACTTCAAGTGGGTGATCAAGTTTCGTTACACATCAGCAAGGAAAGACTTCAAGGTGAACATAAAAAGTTAAAACCAATCAGATATGGTCCTTTGAAAATTTTGGACAAGATTGGTAATAATGATTTTTGTTTAGAGTTGCCAACTTACATGAAAATTTAATATGTCATAAATGTGGAAATTTTGTGCCTTTATGAGCCTTCTATGATAGATGATCAAGAAGAACGAAGTCAAGTACCATCCACAGAAGACTTCGCTCTAGAATACATGAATGAAATTCAACAAGATGTAATTTTGGACAAAAGGGTCAGAACTTCAAGACATGGAGATGTGGAATACCTGTGCATTAGACGCAAAGGCACAAATAATAGAAAGGCTCGATGGATATAAATAAGGAGAGTGAAAGAAAATTGTCCTCTCTTGTTTCCAAAATAAAATCAACTTTTGGTGGTCCAAAAGCTTCTCAGTGGGAAGTAGTGATCTAGCTGGATCAATGCTAATTCTCATCTTCAAAAGGCTTCAAATGCATCGACACATTATTTGATGATGAATTTCCTGACGATACACACCCAATGCCGCAAATGGCACATCAGATGGACATCATATGTGAATTATATGCTCCATTGAAGTTTTCAAAAAAAAAGGTCCAAGGGAATTGAACCCTTGACATCCAAATCCGGAAACGACTTGATCAAATTCGGCTAATCGTGAATCCGATAGACAACTCATGTTTATAAGGTGGATGAAATTATATTGTGGTTAGATTAAAGTTGGATGCAACATTAAATGGGGGACATAGCCTTCCATAGTTGGATGCTTCACCACTCCTACCACCATACATATGATATATATTAAACATCACATTAAATAGCGGATAATATTCAGATGTACGAATGCGATAAGAATCACACACACACACACACACACAAACTTATCGATCGGTTGCACACATTAACATAAATAGAATTTTAAATATGTCTGTAAGACCTTTTTAACAAATTGACCAAGAACTAGATGAATTATTGCAAATAATGAGAAGAATACCACAACCTAGTTACATATTGTAGTTGAATAAGTTAAGGAAGAAGAATCATTAATTAATAGAAAGAAAAGTAAATCTGAAATTGTAAGACCTCCTTGAGACTAATACAAAGAGGTATTGTTGTGAAACCAGCTCCAAAAATAGAAGAAAAGAGATATCAAGGCCTTGGAAGTAAGCCACTTCGAGGGGGAAACCTCCAATACATTACATGAATGAACAATTCTTGGACGATACAAATTAAAAAACCTCCTTTCTATATATAGGAGTCCATGGTGCCACAATGTAATCCTAGTGGGCCCACAATGTAATCCTAGCCGAACTAACAATAATAATTTAAGGAAACAATAATAACAATATGGGGGTTACATGGGTACAATAATAACAATAAGGGGGTTACACTAACAACAATAAGGGACTATACTAGTAATATAGGGACCTAACATGCCCTTCTCCTTCAAAAAAGTTTTGTCCTCAACGCTTGAGTAGCTCCGGGTGCTTTTGTATAAAATCCTCATCCTCCCATGTAGAATGCTTAGTGGATAAGTTCTTCCACTTGATGAGATACTCTGAAATTGATCTATTTCGTAGCTGTCTAGTTCTTGTTTCCGTGACCTCTTCAGGTTCCGATATGATTTTTCCTTCCTCATCAAGGCCTGGAAATATTGTTTGAACTGGAAGATTTTCACCTGTAACCTTCTTTAAGCATGAAACATGGAAAAATGGATGCACTCATGAAGAAGCGGGAAGCTCCAATTTGTATGCCATAGTACCAATCTTTTGCAACACCTTGTAAGGACCATAGTACTTTGGTGATAATTTATTATCCTTCTTACCTTTCTTGAGGGACATTTGTTTATATGGTTGTAGCTATAAAATACACAGTCTCCTACATCAAAACTTCTCTCGCTGCGATGTTGATCTGCATGTTGTTTCATTCAATTTTGTGCCAAATTCAGGTTATCCTTTAAGAGTTGGGGAACTTCTTGTTGATTCTCGATGTAATATTCCACTTCTTGAACCTTCGAATTTTGTCTTAAAGATGATGTGATGGATGGTGGATGATATCCATAAAGTGCCATAAATGGGGTCATTTTTGCTGCAATATCGAAGGAACTGTTATAGCACCATTCAGCGAGAGGTAACCACTTGACCCATTGTGTTTGTTTATCAAATACAAAACAATGAAGATATCCTTCCAAACACTTATTTACTATCTCAGTTTGACCATCAGATTGATGATGATAAGATGAAATATGAGCTAATTGAGTACCCAAACAAGAAAATAACTCCATCCACAAATTTCCAGTAAAAATGGGATCTTTGTCACTTACAATAACCCTTGGGTTTCCATGTAGCTTTTGAATTGTGTCCATAAATGTAGTAGCAATTGTACTTGCTTGAAATGGATGAGATAATGCACAAAGTGTGCATACTTGGTAAGTCTACCAACTAACACCATGAAGACACTCTTTCCTTCGGACTTAGGTAAACATGTGATAAAATCCATTGAAATCTCCTCCCAATGTTGATTTGGAATGGATAAAGGTTGTAGAAGACTCGGGGTCTTAATTGTCTCAACTTTATTCTGCTGGAAAACCAAACATTCCGCCACAAAATTTTGAATGTCAGATTTAAGGTCATCTCAAAAAAAATCTTTCTTCACCCTGTGGTAAGTTTTTAGAAATCCTTAGTGTCCTTCTAAATGAGAAGCATGCAATTCAAAAAGAATCTTTTTCTTTAGTTGGGAATTCTTACAAATATATAAGCGATCTTTGTACCATAAGGAATCATTTTTCCAACTAAATGTATCAGATGTACTAGGATCTTGCTGCGACTTTTGAATGAGTGTCCACACTTCTTCATCCTTCTTCTATTCATCTCTTGCTTCGGTTATCCAATCTGGTTGGATAATAGAAATGACACAAAGAAATGCTTCCACCTCTTCATTCTTTCTTAAGAGTGCATCTGCAACAACATTTAGTTTCCCTTTTTCGTATATTATTTCAAAGTCATAACCCAACATCTTTGTGACACATTTTTGCTGCTCTTCTGAAGATAGTCTTTGTTCCAAAAAGTGTTTAAGACTATCATGATCAGTTTTTACCTTTAATTTTCTTCCCATTAGGTAAGTTCACCATTTCTTTAGTGCATGCAGTATTGCAAACATTTCCTTCTCATAAATAGGTTTCTGTAAATAATTTCCTTTGATTGGATGACTTTCAAAAGCAATGGGTCTTCCTTCTTTCATTAAATCGGCACCAATTCCATTTCTTGAGGCATCACATTCCACAATAAATATTTTTGTGATGTTTGGCGTAGCTAAGACCGGTGCTAGGCACATTGCCTCTTTAAAATGTTCAAAGGCCTTAGTTTCTTTAGGAGTCCATCAAAATGCATCTTTCTTCAATAATGTTGTTAGAGGTGTTGCTATTCTCCCATAATTCTTAACAGGGCATTATCGCAAGTTAAGAAACAATTAACATGGTATTATGGTTGTGCGGACTTTCCATTCCTTAATGGCTTTAATTTTGTTAGGGTCTACTTTAACACCCTCGTGAGATACAATATGACCCAGATATTCCACCTCTTGTACTCCAAAAAAACATTTGGATGTTTTTGCATATAATTGTTTCTCCTGCAATAGTTTGAGCACCCTGTCAACATGTTGAACATGATCCTTCCAAGACCTGTTGTAGATTAGTATATCATCAAAAAATACTAGCACAAATTTTCTAAGGAAGGGTTTGAAATTGGAATTCATCAACCCTTGAAATGTAGAAGGTGCATTGGTAAGGCCAAAAGGCATGACCAAAAATTCATAATGACCCTCATGAGTTCGAAATATTGTTTTTGGAATATCTTTAGTCTTCATTCTAATTTGATGATATCCTGAACGAAGATCCAACTTGGTAAAATAAATTGCTCCATGTAATTCATCCAATAATTCATCAATCACACGAATGGGAAATTTATCTTTAATGGTGAGCTTATTGAGCTCCCTATAATCCGGACACATTCGCCATGATCCATCCTTCTTGTGTACCAATACTACAGGAGCAGAGAAATAAATTTGACTAGGTTGAATTATACCCGCCTCTAACATTTCTGCAATCATACGTTCAATTTCGCTCTTTTGGAAGTAAGGATATCTATAAGGCCTGATGTTTGGAGGAACACTTCATGGAATCAAATGAATAGCATGATCATGATCATGAATAGGTGGGAGTCCTTTGGGAGTTTCAAACACCTTGGAATGATTGTCTAAGACTTTTTGGAGATCTGCAGAAATAGATTATTTTGATGTTGAAACTTCTAGTGAGCATAATTGTGCAATTACACCTCATTATTATTTATTTAGAATTTTTTTCATGACATTAGAGCTTATTATCTTTCCTAGCTTCCCTGTAATACCCTGTAATTCGACTTCCTTTCCTTCTGAAAAAAATTTCAATAAAATTTCTTGAAAATTAAAAGCTACCGTCCCCAAAGATTATAACCATTGTACTCCTAGTACAACATCAGCACCTCCCATAGGAATGGAAAGCGTTGGAATATTTAATACATATTCCCCCATGGTTAGCTTGATATTATGGCATTTTCCATAGAAATTTATAGTTCTCGATTTGCAGCCATCACTTCACATTCTGGTGTTGGGTATAGGAAACAATTCAATTCCTTGGCTACCTTACAATGAATAAAATTATGGGTACTACTTGAATCAATCAACACTATTAATTTTTTCTTCTTGATATGTCCTTCTATATTAAGATTTTGAGGAGTGGTAATTCCTATGAATGCATTACAAGATATGTTCAGACTCATTTCTTCCTCTTCTAGAGCTGGTTCCTGGTGTATATTCTTTTCTTTTGAAGATTATTTCTCATTTTCTTCTTCCTCTTCACAATCTATGTAAAATAATTTATTCTCAGCAAACTTATGACCTTTAGTGTATTTTATATCACAACTATAGCAAAGCCCTTTTTCTCTTTTTTCTTCCAATTGTTGTGGTGTCAACCTTGTAGGTTGTGGAAATCTAGGAGTAGCGACACTTGTCACCATAATTTTACATTCAATTTTTCTTGCCAACCTGAATGCTTTCTCCAATGAATTAGGTTCGAAAACATGAACTTCATGTTGGATGTTATCCTTTAAATTACTTATGAAGAGATGAATCTTGTGTTTCTCTAGAATATCAGTTACCCTTATATTCAATTTTTGGAAGTCTTCAATGTGCTCCCACACTGAACACTTTTTTTTGACATTTATCAATTGGCTAAAGAAAGTGTTTCTCTTTGTATCCTCATAAAGTGATATCATTTCCTCCATAAAAATTGACCAAGTGACAATTTTTTTATGGGAGCAAAGCCATCAATACCATAAAAATGTATTTTGTTCTAAATGTAAGGTTGCAATGCATACCTTTTGTGTGTTTTTCACATTATTGAGATCAAAATATTGCTCCATCTATAGTATCCATGTTACAGGATTCTTTCCATTAAACTTTCTCATATCCATTTTTGGAATATGGTGGTTCTTCCCTCCAACATTAGAGTTCATAAAATATTGATTATCATTTATTTTGTTCTCATCATGAGTTTCCTCTACTATCTTTTCACCATTAGGAAACATTTCTTGTATCAACTTTGTCAAACCTTCCATGTCTTCTTTTAGATCATTCTTCATGTTTTCCATCTTAGCTTCAATGTCATCCATCTAAGATTCCATGCCAGCTTCCATACCATCCATATTAGATTCCACGCCTTTCTTCAAACCATCCATCTTAGTTTCCACGCCTTTCCTAAAAACTTCTATGTCATTTTTTGTTGCTCTTTGCGAGAGCGAAATTTGTTGCACTTGCTCTTGTAATTTTGATATGTCATGTTGCCATTCTTCCTCTTCATAAGTCATAGTAGAGCCTTCTAAAGGCTTAATGGGCGTTCAATTCTTCTTAGGGGCCATTTTAGAATCTAATACTGATATCTATTCTACAATATGCTCTTGGAATCAATTCAACTTGATTCTTCAAACAAGATTTATGAAATTCATAAAATAAATACACACCTTTTAATTTTTTTTAAGGAGCTCGATATTGAAATTGACCTATCTCTATGCTTGTAGATCCTCAATATTTGAAATTTGGACCTGTGGTAGTCCTCTAAAGCTTCTTGCAAATTCCACAGGTCTAACTTGATTTGGATTCTTCACTGCAAATTTATATCCAATCTCCCACAATGACCTAATTATGGACTGGTTCAGTAGAGCGAACTTGTACGAATTGCCATGTGTCACTGTTTTCTTCTTTGGCTCTGAAATTTATAGCAAGGAAACTACATTCCATGTACTTCCAATCACTTTTTACATAATTCCAATCCGATGCTCAAAGAGAGATTTATGAAGATTTTCCCATGATCACCTCTTTGAGTTGAAATTTGGGAGCCTGCAAAAGATCTAACTTCTACAAAGCTCTGAAATTTTGTGACGATGTTCCTCAGGTTTTTGGCTTCACACTCTAAAAATTTCAGCTTCTGAACCTTCGTAGAAAACAAGTTATAGCGAAAATTCCATGATGACCTGTTTGGAGTAGCGAAACCCTAGAATCCAAAGATCTGATATGAAATGTTGTGAAACCAACTCCAAAAATAGAAGAAAAGTGATATCAACGCCTTGGAAACAAGCCACTTAGAGGGGGAAACCTCCAATACATTACATGAATGAAAAATTCTCGGATGGTACAAATTAAAAAACCTCCTTTCTATATATAGGAGTCCATGATGCCACAATGTAATCCTAGTAGGGCCACAATGTAATCCTAGCCGACCTAACAATAATAATTTAAGGAAACAATAATAACAATATGGGGGTTACATGGGTAGAATAATAACAATAAGGGGGTTACACTAACAACAATAAGGGACTATACGAGTAATATAGGGACCTAACAGGTATTATGATCCATTTCTCCATTAAGGGTCTGACCTAGAATTAATGGAGAAATGAAGGTTATTATAGAATGTATTATTATTACTATATTTTTGTTGTGATTGTGGTGTCTCGCACAAGTTATTGGGTTTTTTTAAGATCTAGATCCTACTTGTAAGGAATTTGTTCCAACTCCTAACCTAATTTGTAATTATTTAAATGTATGTGCTTTCCTATTGATGAACGAAGAATTTCCTTATATAGGCACTCTCATGATGAGTGATCCTCACCTACGAGCTAATTTTTTTATTCATATTTTTTCTTCCTTATAAAAAAAAAATTCAAATATGAACCATTCTCTTTTTGTTTTTCGAGTTAGAACATCCATTTATAAAATAATTTATTCTTTTTTTTTAATTCCTTTTTAATTTTTTATATAACTTTAAAATATAAACCACAAAGCCCTTAAATAAATATCTCAATATGATGGAAGCCCATTAAAAAAAAAAAACTTCTTGAGTTTTCGCATATGTTGATCCGGATTTATGTAGGAATGCAATAGAATATAGAAATAACCATAAACATATAAATACAGTGGAAATAAGGCTTCATTTCATTAATATCACATCAGAGAAATATGCTTACAAACATGATGGAAATAAAATAGCTAGGGTGTTGGTAGCGAATCTCTAAGAAGTGATGTGGCAGCTACATACCTATGAACTATGTTACAATGAGGCTCGAGGGCCTATTTATTACAGAGAAAAAATGGAGAACTCTAAATATCCAAAAACCTAATTCTAGGAGATGAAGTGCTAAAACTATGGTGGTGTTTCAAATTCCCGGGGACGTAACTTCGGCATACTATCTCTATTTGGGGCTTCAAAACGGCTTCGGAAGTCCAGGACCCAAAAAACTGCTAAAAATATTGAGTTGTGAAAAAACTAAAAGAGACAATGGTGGGGCCCCAAGTGGAATAGGCGGGTGGCCACCAATATCCACTTGGATCATTCCTCCACCCTTAGGAAGAAATGGTCCCCATTACATTGAGTTCCTCCATGAGATGAGGAAAATTATGTTGAACCTAGTCCCTGGTGAACCACTTGCCTTGGTGCAGGAGTTGGCCAGCTTTGACAACCCGATACAGTTGGATCTTCTGTCGGCGAGTGTTATTAATTTGCATGTCCATGATACAGTCTGTGGTGGCCTATTCCATGCAGTCTCGTTCAACTCTTTTGGTGTGAGTTCTTCTGCAATGTCAGAGGTGTCCAATAGTGGTGGGACGTAGTGATGAAGGCGGTCTACATTGAATACTAGGTGTAGACCAAGGAATGGTGGAATACTGAGCTCAAAGGCATTGTTCCCTACAGCCTTGGTGATGGTGTACAACCCATATCGGAGTGTACAAATCTTTTGGTGGGGTCTAGTGAGGCACTCCTTCTGCAAATGTAGCCACACTTTTTTTCCCACCTAGAAGTTATGTGGCACACGATGTTGATCATGTCGTTGTTTGTACTTAGCATTGGCTCTATCGAATATGTCATGAACCCATTGGTGGATGTGCTAAATTCACTCGATGAAGTTGTTTTCTTTGTCAGCTTCAGAATGGACATGAGATGAATTAGCCTGAGTAGCTGCAAATGGAATGGCTACATCAATTGGATATAGTGGCTAGAATCCCAAGCCCACTTGAAAGGGGCTATGGTCGGTTGAGATATGGAGAGCCTGGTTATAACTGTGTTGTATATAGGGAAGGCTCTCATCCCATGTGTGTGGTTTATTTGAATTGTACATGCGCAGAATGTGTAAAATCATCTTGCTAACGACCTTTGTCTGGCCATCAATTTGGGGATGGAAAGATGTGGACTTGGTGAGCTTGGTGTCCAACATTGACCAAAGGCTGGACCAAAATGTGCTGAGGAACCTACTGTCACGATCTGATATTATAGACTATGGGATCCCAAAGTGCACCCACAATCGTTCAAAGAAGAGTTTAGCAGTGGCTTCTACGGTGATATTCTTCTTGCAGACCGTCGTAATTGCCATCTTTGAGAATCTGTTGACAACCATGAAACACAGTTGTTTCCATGCTTAGTAGAAGGAAGGCCTGACATGTAATCCATGGAGATGGATTCCCAAGGTTGTCTAGGGGTAGGTAGTGGAGTATAGAGCCCTTGCTTCTTGATGGTCAGTTTGGAAATGGCGCAATCAGTGTAGTATATGATGTACTTCCCAACATCTTGTCGAAGGTTCGACCAATAGAAATACTTTTGCAGTACTACCACTGTTCTCTCGACCCCAAAATTACCAGTGAATCGACTGTAGTGCACTTCCCATATCATCTTGGCATGCTCGCTTGAAGGAACATAAAGGTGTCCCAGGTGACATAATAGTGCATCTTGGAGGTGAAAATTTGGAACTTTCATACCACCCAAGAGTGGCTTGTATGTGTAGCTGAATTTTGGATCTCTCTTGTAAAGAGGCATCGAATAAGAAGTCTCATGCCTGCAAGATTTGAGAACAGTGGTAAGGGCTATGATTGGTGGTCAGCTGAGGCGGACTGCAACATTATTGGTGCTACCCTTCTTTTACTTGATGTTTAAATGAAATTGTTGTAGATATGTGGACCACTTTTGATGGCAATCGTTCTACAACTTCTCTTGTGTCTGTATGAACTACAAGGGTCGGTAGTCTGTGTGGATGATTGTCTCCTTCCCCAAAATGCAATGCTTCCACTGTCGATAAGCCTAGGGGCAGTAAGCTGTTTGGGAAATGAGCTTACTGCATTGTTTTGTAGTAACCAAAGAGATATTGGAAGGCAGTGATACCTCTGGTATCATGTACAATTTATTTCCCAAAGTAACAATAATAGCACGAGGTCGGGACTCATACATAGCATGTCTCTTCCACAAGTATGGTTGGCCTAATAATACAACATAAACATCAATAGGAGCAATTTCACACAATACCTCATCTATGAAAGACTTGATGCTATAGCGAAGGCAGCACTGCTGGCTGACGCGGAGATCCCGTATTTGGTGAATCCACCCGATGGTGTATGGTTGTGGGTGCGCTGTGGTCGGGAAGCCCAACTGATTCACAAAATCTAGTGAAATGAGGTTCTTTTGGCTCCCATTGTTGACAATGAACTATAGTCTGGAACACTTTACCCAAATCTGCGAGTGGAAGAGACGCTCTGCCTCCTCTAGTTCTTTTGGTTCCTCCTTCTGGATCTTCGTAGTGGCAATAGTGGCATTGGGCTCCACATCAATAATCTGCTTCCCTTTTCCATTCCGCTTTTCAAGTTATGATTCAGATTCAGAGCATGCATCTGATTCAGAAGCCCTCATCTCAGCTACCAATGACTGCTTAGACCGACACTCACTTGTGTTATGAGTGGAGCTCTTATGGAACTCACACCACTTTCCCGTGTCCTTCTTTGGCTTCACGGTGTTGTTCTTTGCTTGTGTATTTGGCAGGCTGCCTTGGGCTGCCATGCCATGGATTTGTCCTTTTTTTTGCGGTTTGGGGGCACCTTTCCCTTGCCTTTGATTCACAAATCCAAAGTCTCGCTTCTTCTGTTTGAATTTCATCTTAATCTTGGCAACATACCGATATGTCGTACCAAGCGCGGAGATGTCGAGGAACTCCATTTCCTCCTGAATGTATATGTGCAGACAACCACGATACTTTAGCACCAAATGTTTCTCTGAATCTTTGATACCCAAATTTGTGCGCAAGGTATGGAACAAATTTGTTAGCTCATACACATCTTGATCCCTTTGTTGTCGAAGCATGGTCCATTGTATGTACTTGTCCTCATAGCTCTCCATGGGATATTATTTTTGCTTGATGGAATCTAGAAAATAATTTCAAGTGGGTACAACTAAGAAGAGAGAGCGTTCTCTCTCATCCCTTTTCTCACAGTAACTTTCTCACCAGTCCTTGACATGGGGGGTAGCTTTGAGGAGTGAAAAAATAATCTTCTCCCGGTCGAAAAAGTCATGAATCGAGAAATATCCTTATAATAGATTCAACCATCTATCTATGACATCTGCATCTATTTGACCCTCAAATATGGGAATGTTAAATTTTACATGTACCTTAAAGGGAGTCGTGCCTCGAGAGTGGCTGCTGGATGCAGATGCATCGCCGGTGGGTAGTCGTTGAAGGATCTGGGTAAATTTATATGTCATCGCATTCCTTTGTTTTTCGAGGGCCTCCTTGAGAAATATTTTGATAGGATCTCCTACTCCCTCATCTTTCTTTTTGTCCCCCATGGGTGTCTGTCGGGGTTTGTGAGGCTGACCTTGCAAAGGTTCCACCAGATCGAGCCCTAACTCCTTATACCCCGTCTTCGTTGGGGACATGCAAAGAAGGATCAAGAAAAAGTAGACTTCTCTGATACCACTAATCCAAATTTATGCAGGAATGCAACAAAATACAGAAATAACCATAAACATAAAAATACAGTGGAAATAAGGCTTCATTTCATTAATATCAAATCACAGAAATATTCTTACATACATGATGGAAATAAAATAGATAGGGTGTTGGTAGCAAATATATGAGAAGAGATGTGGCAGCTACAAACCTCTAAATTGTGTTACAATGAGGCTCAAGGGCCTATTTATTATGGAGAAACAACGGAGAAATCTAAACGTCCAAAAGCCTAACCCTAGGAGATGAAGTGCGAAAACTATGGGCCCCGTTTGGGTAAATTTCTGTTTCAACTTCCCAGGGACGTAAATTCGGCATACTATCTCCGTTTGGGAACTCAAAACGGCTTCGAAAGTTCAGAACCTGAAAAACTGCTAAAAATAGTAAGTTGTGAAAAAACTGAAAGAGACAATGGTGTGGCCTCAAGTGGCCGCCAACAATATCCACCTGGATCATATGTCTTCAATTGAATTTCCACATGCCTATGTACCTTTGGACCTTTCACGTGATAGTTTAGGGGAATGAAACCTCAAATGTGCTTAACCTTGACTGTAACACCTTTGAGGATAAATAGAGACTACGTTCCAATGTTACTGCATGATTTTTTTTTTTTAATAATATGGTTTTCTCTATGTTTCCAAATTTATTCAAACTGGTGATTGTCCTTTCTTATGAATATCCACACTTCATAAATTTAACTATTTCGTACTTCCATTGGACTTCTCCTTTCAGCAGAAGAGTCACGATACAAATTTTGAAGATGAAACACGTCAACGCACTTTTCTACACTCGAGAGTGAAATGTATAATGGAATTTTTTAGTTTTCATTGCACTTCCTCTCTTTCCCAAATGTGATGTGATCTCTACAAATTTCTCTTCTTTTTTTTAAAATTATCTTCTTCCCATTCCAACAAAAGCTAATACAAATTTTTCTTGCATATGCACAATCTTATTCTAAAATAAACTAACATAATAGTTAGTTATGATAGCATAAAATGAATCACATATATTTTTTCTAAGGAAATATACCTCAATAGTTCTTCTATCCATGCAAAGAACATATCACTAGAACACAATGGCTATTATTTGTGCATGAAATAGCTTATCATAATAACTAATATTTAATGTATCAATCACATACTATCTTCTCTAGAATTATACCATCATTAACTATTATTTTCATGTAAACAAATATATACTTATTTTTCAAAAGGAAATTAATATAACCTCGTTTTTTTATCACTTGGTTTTCTATATTTCTACATGCAAGTTTCTCATGCTTCCATTTTTAATAAATTACCATAAAAAACCATATTTTATGCATAAAAAACATAAAAGAATAAGAATATTAGCTTAACATTTTGTGCACGTCAATCAATAAATTAACATAATAAATTTCTTTATCTACATGCAAAAACATATTTTCTATATCGCCATGACTACCCTTTTCTGCATGAAACATGTGTTTTATTTTTTACAGAATGACTATTACTTCAATGCACATAATCTTAAAAAAAAAAAACATGCGTTATTTTTCTTATATGAGCAAGATTCATATGCATCTTTTAAGAAAGAAATATTTATTTTTCATCAATTCATGCACAAAACTCCGACGTACGTCGCTCTAAACTCAAATCCTTGCAGTGTGTAAATAAGCAACATGAGTAATATATGCATACAAATTTATTAAAATCCTCCCAAGAAAATTAATCTAATTAAATTTTATATTCTCCAAGAATATGATAATGTATGCAAAGACAATTGACTTCGAAATGTAATACAATGATGCATGCAATTAATATTTTATTTTCAAAAATTAACACATAAATTTATTCGAAGAATTATAACATAATGGATAGTATTAATGTGCATGTATTCCTATTAAGATTCCATAGGAATCATGCTAATATCACAAAGGAAATTAATAATCTAATTTTTTTCTCATAAGTTCCTCGCAATATTTTCTTTAATGAAATATATTATTATTTTTTATATCTTTTTATAAGAAACTTTAACATACATTCTTTTCATGAAAAATATCATGATTTGTTTAATCTTTTTGGGTGCAGGTTGCAAGTGTGTTTTCTTTCCAAGAAATATAATGTAAAGTGTCAAGTTTTCCCCTCCGCACATGCAAGTTCATATTTATTTTCTTAGAAAATAAAACATATTAATGATAAGTATTCGTTTCTGAAGAAAAATTGGTAGAATAATTATTAACTGTGTGTATTAAGAAATTATTATTTTTTCAAGAAAAATATTAAAAGAAAAATCACACATACTTTTAGAAGCCTACCTATTTGTCCTTTTATGCACATGATTCTCATTTAATCCTTTTCATGAACTAACACATAGTTCTATGTATTTCTATATGAAAGGTTTTGTGCTTTCTAACCCAACTTTATGCATAAAAATAAGACAAAAGTATTTTAAGACAAAAACCAGGTTTACTTAAATTCTAGTCAAATAAATCATGCAATTTGACACGATTAATATAGCCATAAAATATTTTAAGAATTAAACGCACAAAACACTTACCTTTTGTTGAAGAACCTTTACTTTATTTTCATAGCTTATGTATCCATATCCAATTATTGGCTGGGAATTTCTCTGCAAATTCATTTGAAATTTTTCTCCTCCATATGATGTTTTCTTTCTTTTCTTTTCATGAAACTCCACATTCTTTCCCATTTTCTCATACCTTCCTTACATTCAGTTTTGTTGGGTATGTGTTATATTCTTTACAGCCCTGGGGGCGCGGAGACCAAGGAGGGACGATAGCCCCCTTTGCCCTTTGGTGCAGCGGAAGTCCTGAGGGGGTGGTAGCCAGCTTTGAGTCAGGGAGCGGTGGTCAGGCGAAATTTTGGTCCTTAATTTTCGGAGGCTAGTCCGCGCCCATGGTTTTGTGCATGGTTTTGCACATGGTTTTGGGGTACGATGGTTTTCGGTCCCTGGTATTTTTTGTAGATCCGGTCAAGGGAGCTACGTTTATGTTCTAATCTAGGGTTAATGTATTGGGGTTCACGTATGATTTGGCATGTATATATATGTGTTGTAACACTAAAAGGAATATAATGAAAAATGAAGCTGGTCGTTCTGATTTGGGATCCAGGGGAAAATCTCTGTGTTTATCTGTTTTATGTTTTATGCTCTCGCTATTGTTTATTTTTTGTTATAAGATTATTTCATGTAGATAATTTATGTTCCAAGGTTAAAACCTACATGTGGTGCTCAGAGTTGTTTAGAAACTTCAAGGGAGCTCCTTTGTGGCTAAGGTTTTTGCTCGAGCTGAGGTGTTTATGCACGATGGGAGAGATCTGCAAGATCGATTCTTGTGGTCAAAGAAGATGACAAGTGGCGCAAAGATAGAGATCGAGAAATTTAATGGTCAGAGTTTTGACTTTTGGAAGCTCAAGATGGAGGATCTGCTGGTGGATAAAGATCAGTGGATTGCAGTAGATCCAGCTACTAAACCAACGGAAATGTCATATGAAGACTGGAAGAAACTGGATCGGAAGGCTAAGAGCACAATACGGTTGTGTGTCTCAGATTCAGTATTGTTGAATGCATCTGGGGAAGGTACGGCGAAGAATTTGTGGGAAAAACTTGGGAATTTGTACCAATATAAGTCTCTTGTGAATAAGTCGTTCCTGCGGAAAAATCTATATAACCTAAGGATGAAGGATGGAGACTTGGTAAATATAAAACATGAATGCCGCCAATTGCTGTGACTAGAAATAGTCAGCTGTCATCTGCCGATATTAAAATCTCAGATGAAGATAGTACTCTGAGTTTGTTGTGAATACTCTACCCAGGACTCGTGGGAAATTCTAGTTATTGCAATAGGTAGCAATACAACTACCTTGAATTTTGATGACATTGTCTCAGCCTTGTTGTCGGAGGAAATGAGATGGAGAAATATGGAGGGCCGGAATGGAGATGCCTTATCTGTACGAGGAAGGTCCCAAAACAAAAACAAGAATAATGTTTTGAGTGGGAGATCCAAATCTAGAGGGATATCTAAATCTCCTGGAAAGTTTGTAATGGTATGTTGGAAATGTGGAAAGGAAGGGCACTACAAAAGGGACTGCAGATCTAAAGCTCCTGAGAAAGGAAAGGGATCTGATGATACTCCTACTGCAAAGGTAAAAACCACCTTGAATGAAGGTGGGGATGTGTATTTTTCTTCTTCTTCAAATACACGTGTTGATCATGAGGCATGGTTGATTGAATCAGGTGCATCCTTTGACTTCACTGCCCATAGCGAGTGGTTCTATGAGTATGAGAATTATGTTGGTGGTGATGTATTTCTAGGGGATGATAGGAAGAGGCCAAGGAATGGAAATCGGACGTGGAAAGTTCAAGCTGAAGCTACAAGGTGGAAGGATTAGAACACTTCCTGGTGTTCTGCATATTCCTGCATTGGCCAGAAATTTAATTTTTGTAAGCAATATGGATGATGCAGGTGTAAAAACGGTGTTCGAGAAATATGCCTACAAGATGGTTCTGGGAGCACTGGTATTAATGTAGGGAGTTTGGACTGGAACTTTGTACAAGTTACAAGGTAGCACTATTATTGATGGGTGTAACAATTTTATGGATCTTTAAAGTGGAGTGGAAAGCCTAATTGTCTCTAGAGAAAATACCATGCTATGGCATCAAAGGCTTGGACATATTGGAGAGAAGGGCCTTTGGATACTGCATAGAAATGGTATGGTAGAAGGTATGTCTAATTGCTCTCTGGATTTCTATTTATGTGAACATTGTGTATATGGTAAGTAGAATCGGGTGAGTTTTCCTTCTGGTGCTAAGAGGGCGAACAAGATATTGGAACTTGTGCACAGTGATGTGTTTGGACCTGTGTCAGTTCCTTCACTGGGAAAGTCTGTGTACTATTTTTCATTCATAGATGACTTCTGAAGGAATACATGGATATATTTCTTGAGGAAGAAATCTTAAGTCTTTGACAGATTTAAAGAATTTAAGGCTCTGGTGGAAAACTAGACAGAGAAGAAGATAAAGGCGATGAGAACAGATAATGGTGGGGAGTTCTGCAAGAAGGAATTTGAAGAGTTCTGTAAGAAGTGTGGTATAGCACGACAGAAGACTACTCCATACACACCTCAGAAAAATGGAGTTACAAAAAGAATGAATAGAACACTGATGGAAAAAGAAAGAAGAATGCTCAGTGGTACCGGGTTAGGACAAGAATTCTGGGCAGAGGCAGTGGAGAATGCATGCTATCTGGTTAACAGCTCACCTTCATCAATGTTAGAGGATAAGACTCCACATGAGATATGGACCGGTAAGAAACCCTCTCTTTCACATCTAAGGGTATTTGGATGTGATGCATATGTACATGTTCCAAAGTAGAAAAGGACCAAGTTGGATAATAAATCTGAAAGGTGTATCTTTATTGGGTATAAGGATGGTTTAGAAGGTTACAAGCTTTGGAACCCGGAAACAAGGAAGGTTGTGTATAGCTGAGATGTGGTGTTTAGAGAGGTGAAATATGTTGTTAAAAATGAAGTCATACCAAAGGAACCTGAGCAGATAGAGTTTGAGCTAAAGGAAGATGAATCAGACTCTACAATAGAAGAAGACTCAGAAGGGGAAGAGCTACAAACTCCAGCTGTGAGAGGATCAACTCTGGAAAGAAGACAACCAGAAAGGTATAGTCCATCTGATTTCTATTCAAATTTTCCTTAACTATAACTGATGATGATCCTAGAACTGTCAGGGAGGAAGTAGACTCAGAGGATGGAAAACTCTGGAAGGAGGTCATGGTTGATGAAATGGCATCCTTGCACAAAAATGAGGCATGGGATCTGGTGGAGTTGTCAGCTGGAAGGAAGCCCATCGGGAGAAAATGGGTGTTTAAAAAGAAGATGAATGTAGAAGGCAAGGTGGAGAAATACAAATCTCGGTTGGTAGAAAAAGGTTATTCCCAGGTGCCAGGAATTGATTTTGGTGATATTTTTTCTCCTGTTGCCAAAGTTACTTCTATTAGATTACTTTTATCTGTTGCTGCTGCATTTGATTTTGAGATAGAACAGATGGATGTGAAGACAGCATTTCTTCACGGGGATCTAGAAGAGGAGATTTACATGAAGCAACCTGAAGGCTTTATGGTGAAGGGTAAGAAAGAACTAGTATGCAGGTTGAAGAAGTCTCTGTATGGGTTAAAACAGTCACCAAGGATGTGGTATCAGAAATTTGATACCTATATACGGGGACTTGGCTTCACCATAAGCAAGGAGGATCAATGTGTTTATTTTAAATTAATTGGTGACCGTGTTATTTATTTGGTCTTGTATGTGGATGATATGTTGTTGATTGGAAATGACAAAGAAATTATCCAAGATTTGAAGACCCAACTGTTCTCCAAATTCGACATGAAGGATCTGGGTGCTGCAAACTATATTTTGGGCATGGAAATTAAGAGAGATCGGGGAAAGAGGAAGCTCTGGTTAAACCAGAGGAAGTATGTCGAGACTATATTGCAGAGGTTCAATATGCAGGATAGTAAACCGGTGAATGTTCCTATTCCTGTAGGTGTAAATCTGTCTGCTGAACAGTGTCCCAAGACACAAGAAGAAGAGGAGTATATGTTCCGTGTTCCATATGCAAGTGCAGTGGGTAGCCTGATGTATGCAATGGTCTGTACTAGACCAGACATTGCACATGCAGTGGGAGTATTGAGCAGGTTTATGTCAAACCCAGGAAAGGAGCATTGGACAGCAGTGAAGCGGGTTTTCAGATATTTACGTGGCACTAGTGATTATGGCTTGTGCTACCAGGGAAGACCAGGATTGGAAAGAATGTTGGACATTCATGGTTTTGTTGATGCAGACTGGGCTGGAGATCTGGACCAAAGAAGATCTACAAGTTGGTATGTGTTTAGCCTATTTGGAGGCGCAGTCAGTTGGATGAGTAAAAGAGAGTCTGTAGTGGCTCTTTCAACTACAGAGGTAGAATACATAGCAGCCACTCATGCAAGAAAGGAATCAGTTTGGTTGCAGAGATTGTGTTCAAGTATGGGGTTGGTACAACAAGCTATAGGGATAGACCGTGATAGCCAAAGTGCAATTTTCTTCGCTAAGAACCCTGGTTATCATTCAAAGACAAAACACATTGATTTTTAATATCACTTTGTTAGAGATATGGTTGAGGCTAAAAGGGTGTTGCTGGTAAAGGTTGACACTTTGAAGAATGTTGCAGATGCATTGAAAAAGTCTATGAGCACTCAGAATTTCTCTTGGTGTAGAGAAACAATGGGTGTTGAAGAACTGGGCCAATGACTAAGCTCTCCTATGGCCCCCTGTGGAAAGAAAACAACAAGTGGGAGAATGTTGGGTATGTGTTATATTCTTTCCATGACTAAGCATGCGCGGGGGGGCAATAGCCCCCCCTTTGCGTTGTGTGCAACGGGGGGGTCACAGGGGGGGTGGTAGCCCTCCTGTCAAGGTCCAGGGCAGTGCCGCGGCGAAAATTTTTGGTCCTTAATTTCCGGTGGGTAGTCCGCACCCATGGTTTTGTGCATGGTTTTGCACATGGTTTTGGGGTACGATGGTTTTCGGCGCCTGGTATTTTTGTAGATCTGGTCAAGGGAACTACGATTATGTTCTAATCTAGGGTTAATGGATTAGGGTTCATGTATGCTTTGACATGTATATATATGTGTTGTAACACTAAAAGGAATATATTGAAAAATCAAGCTGGTCGTCCCAATTTGGGATCCAAGGGAAAATATCTGTGTTTATCTGTTTTATGTTTTATGCTCTCGCTATTTTTTATTTTCTGTTATAAGATTTGTGTGTAGATAATTTATGTTCAAGGTTAAAACCTACAAGTTTTAAGAGGGTTATAAGTACATTGTAACTAAGTCATGATATTTCCCAAGAAGAATCGAGTATTTTAACCCATCCCACCCTAAATATGTTAGGGAAGTGACTATGTAATTCCTTTTGGTAGTTACAACGAGGTATATCTTAACTAAATGTTAATGATAATTTTATTCACATATTAAAATAATAATATATATATATATATTTTAATAAATATATGAATTTACAAGAGTTTGTATTGTAGTGAAATTACATACTTCCCCGATATAAGACTTTAAATTTTACTCATGATATAACAATATAAACCACCCAAAAGGGAATTATTTTCTTTAAATTAGCTTCTTCCCATATTCACTTTTAGTTGAGGAAATGACCTGCCTCGTCCTCTTGGTCTTCACTACATTATTAGTATCATGATTTCTTCTCTTCAATTTGATGATATTTGCATTTTAATTTTTTAAATTCTTGCATATGACCAATTCACTCTCACATTATATGTTGCTCTCTCAAGGAGTCCTATGCATTCTTAATGCTTTTCTAGGATGCTCTCAAGGAGTATTACGTACTCAACCATCCAATACCATGTTAAATATTGAAAAAATATTGAGGAAAAGTCACCCTTGTTAATATTCTCAGACTATTAAACAAATTACATAGGAGACATCAAAAATAAATGACCGTAGTAGAACTCAAAAAGAACTTAACTTACAGAACTAAAGTATAATTGACTATGAGACTAAGAGTAATAGCTATGACACCACCTAGAAATTTGTTAGAATTAGATTCTCCAAAAAAGCTGAAAAATAAACTATTTATTTATTTAAGCACAATAACTTCACGTTGTTTCGATTGATAAATTACATAGGCTTCAAAATGTTTCATGTATTTATAGGTATTACATATACTCATAATAATTTTACTTGTATTTTCCAGCTAACATGAGAAGGAAGGCGGTGATTATGTTTTTGATAGAAAATAGAAGGCTCATACCTTTACTTTCAGAGAATCTGCAATTGACTAATATGTGCCCTCTATCACATTTCGCCTTCCCATATAAATTTTTATTTTCACATACAATTATTTTCATTTTATTTCAGTTCTCACTCTAAATAGTAGAAAACGATAGCCACAGATCTATGTTGTCTTATTTCTCTTAGTTGTCTCTAACACTATCTAATATGTATAGTAGCATGCATGTTTCGGTTATAAAAAATCTATGTTATTTATGTCATGTTTATAATATTATCTTGGCCCATGGTATTTATTTTATTTTATAGCAATGTTTTATAATTATAGATAAAAAATGGAAAGTCAAATTAAGAATATTCTTACAATATGAAACTGGCAGCTGAAAGGTGATACGAGCTACACGTGGAGACCGCCCAAGAAGTACCGCGCTATTCCATTAATCATAATATCAGAAATAAATCATATTACATTCAATTTAGGGAGATTCGAAATATGTCCTAGAAAATAGGAAATAAGTCAAAATTAAGACACACAAAACCGTGAACCAAGATTTCTTCATTAATTTCAACTATGCCCCTTAATGGAGAAATGATTCACTTTCACACCTAACATCTCCCTAAACAATTAAAATTTGATATTCCCAAGAGGCTTCATGAATATATTAGTTTCATTTTCATAGATGTTACAATATTCAAGAAAATTATCTTTGGACAAAACCTTTTCCCTAACAAAATGAAATTGAGTATTTTTATGTTTTTTGTTTCAATGAAAAAGAAGATTATTTGCTAGCATGATTGAACTTTCATTGTCACATTTAATCAGTGTAGCATCCTTTTTTTCTTCTCTTACATCATCAGGAAGTCTATCAGCTAAATTCCTTTCCAAGTGTTCGCACATACAAATTTATAATTTCATTCTGCTGATGATAAAAATACAGTACTCTCATTCTTACTTCAATAAATGACCCTTAACCCAATATTTAAAGCATACCTTATTATATATATTTTATCATTCAGGTTTCCAACCCAATCTGAATCTGAAAAACCTGTTAGTTTAATGTCAAAATAGTCTGTATATTTAATGCCAAAATCTATGGTTCCTTGAAGATACCTTAGGACACCTTTTGCTGCCACCCAATGATTTTCAAGAGATTTTTTCATGAAATGACTCAACACACTGACTAAATATCATAAGTCAGGTCTGGTTGTAGTCAAATAAATGAAACATCCAAGCAGCTTTCTATACAATGTACAATCCACCTCTTTATAACCATCATCACTTTGAAATTTAACATTTTATTGTATAGGTAGAGAAGTAGATTTATGTTGATTGATTCTAAATTTCTTCAACAATTCCTTGACATGATTTCCTTGAGTAAAACAATTGTAGCCATAATCCCTCAAGACTTCAAGACTCAAGAAATAATGTTGCTATCCAAGGTCCTTCATTTCAAATACCTGTGACATCTACATAAGGAAATCAATACAATATTACCCTTTGAATCAAATGTGGTATACAAATTTGGATAATTTTTACTTCTCTTATAACTAGGTTGCACAGAAAAAGAGACTATTTTCTCATACCAAGATCTAGGAGCCTATTTCAGCCCATACACTACCTTCTTTAAGCTACAGACCAAGTGTTCCTGCCCCTTTTTAATGAACCCTTTAGTTTGTGTTAAATATACTTCTACTTTCAATTCTCCATTTAGAAAATCAGATTTTTCTTCTAGCTCATGTAAGCTCCAACAATACTTTGTAGCTAGAGCTATTAACATCTTAATAGTGTTTAACTTAGCTATAGGAGAAAATTCTCGTCATAATCGATCCCTTCTTTCTATGAGTACACTTTGGCCACCAACCTAGATTTATTCTTGTCTACACTACCATTTGCTTTGAACGTAGGCATATATCATCATTTGCAACCTACAAGATCTTTCCCTTTTGGAAGTTCAACTAATTCCCCAGTTTATTTTTAATTACGGACTCATAATTGTCTTTCATAGTTGGCCTCCATTCATTATACTAATTTTCTTCATTATAATTCATGGGATCAACAACATTTAAAATAATATTCATAAGATCATAATCTTTGTACCTTGCAGTTAAGTAAGTCTCTCGTCCTGCTCTCCTTGGTTGTACAGTTGCCTAAATCCTGCCTTGTGTTATTTCTTGCTCACCTATTAATGGAATTCAAGTGTTGATTGTATCCACATCACTATATTCATATTTCTGTTGTTTTTGATGTAGATGAATGTCTTTGGCTTCATCATTATTTTCATCAACCACTAGATGCATGTGCCACTCCTCATAAATTTTTCCCTTATTCCCTTCATCAACCATTTCATGGAGGATAACATCTCTACTCGCAAATACCTTTTAATTAGATGGATTAAACGTATTATATTCTTTGAAATCAGAACAATACACTAGAAATATGCATTGTATAGCTTTAACATCAAATTTCTTCCTATCTTTCTTAGGAATGTGTGCAAAATATCTAGAACCAAATACTCTCAAGTGATGGACTGCATGTTTAAAACCATCCAAAGCCTTAAATGGAGTCTTGACATCAAGGCACCTAGTTGGACTTATGTTCTTTGAAGAAACTGCAATACTAATTGATTCTTCCCAAAAAACATTGGATAGGTTCTTACCTTCCAACATGATGCGTGCACGCTCCACCAACGTTTTATTATTTCTTTCTACAACCCCGTTTTTCTTTGGAATGTGAGGTACTATAAACTATTGTGATTTTCCATGATCTCTACAGTATCTGATGAAGTTCCAAATTCTATACTCTCCTCCTTGACGCGAGGAGAGAATTTTAATGACTTTCTCTGTCTAATTTTTAACCAAATTGTAAATTTATTAAAGTACTTGAAAGTATCACTTTTCCTTCTAATAAAGTATACCCAAGTATACATTGTGTAGTCATAAATAAATAATAAGAAATAGTAAGCTCCACCTAAGGACCTTATCTTCATAGCTCCACAAATATCAGTATGTACAAGTAAAAGTATATATTTCTTTCTCATATTTAAGCTAAAGGAAAATTCATCCATGTGAATTTTTCCAAGTGCACAACCTTCACAATCAATAATTTTATTTCTTAAAATAGAAATTCCATCAAGCATACCTTTTTTTTGTAGTAAAAATAAATCACAAAGGTTGATGTGGTCAAGCCTTTGATGGTGAAGATTATATTTTTTCATAGTAATTGAAGTTAAAGCTTGATGTTCCATGCTTGTAACATTCAACCTCTATTGGCCTCCAACTCTGATCTGTATCGCATCTTTAATAGAGTGTTCTTGAGGGTTTGTAAATTGCAACTATTAAAAAATAAGTTTTATGAGCCTTTATGTTAAAATTTTAAACACATAAGCATAAATTTAAAAAATTGAAATAGCAGAAACAATAGAAAAATACACCATAAAAATAACCACAACATAGAAAATTATGAAGGAGTTCACCCGTCCTGGGCTACATCTCCTTGGTCCATCTTCCAATGGCTTCGACCTCTCTCATTATGCCCAAAATGGTGATTGCATTCATTTACAATGCTCAAATGGCCTCAAAACAAATTCTATCAGCTTTAGAACTGTAAAAATAATTTGTATAGCTTATTTTTTCTCCAAAATTGGTCAAAAATAGAAGAATTTATGAGCCTCCCTAGTTTTTCTGCTAACCTCACGACACATATGGACCTGTCCTACAATTTTTCCTTGATTTCAGCTAAACGAGCAATAATTTAGTGCATTTTTGGAAAAAATTGTTGAATAATTAAAATGCTCAATAATGCCTAAAACCCATAATTTAAACCATTACAATCGGTGCATCAATTTTTTTTTATAAAAAATTGAGGTGGTAACTGCCGGCAGTCAGGGTGGTTGCCACAAGGTAGCGGTTATAGTTATGGTGTGTGCCTCCACCTCCACCGCGACCTCGACTCCAATGCAAAGGTCACATGCTGTAACATGGGGGAGGAGGGAGGGGAGGGGGAGGGGGTGGTGGGGGGCCTGATCGAGGCTAAGCCCAGGGCCCTACCCAAAGCCTCTGTCATATGTTTATATATTGTTCGGGCCATATAATATAACAAGTAATAACGTGGCCCCAATGGTTAAGAGGCGACGTTGTTTGATGCATGGTTGAGAGTTTGATTTCGCAGAGGTTCAGTTTGGACTTAAACCATATTTTGGTGGCGCCATTGCTACCACGTGACGACTTCCAGTTGGGCCACGCAGTAGCATGTGGTTGGCCATCTCCAAACCAATAAAAATTTTCCAAACCAAATCCAATTAGATTCAGATAAGTGTGGAGTCCTGATTGGCATAAACCAAATTAACTTCTGATCAACTAGAATAGGCCATGTGTCAGCCTTCCATTGGCTCAAATTTTTACCTAATAAACTGTCCTTTTAAAAAAAAAATCGTGTATTAGAAAACAAACAGGACATGTTTATGGGATAATATGTGTCAGTTTTCCATGAAACGAGTTTTTTCAAATTTAGAATGATAAGATATACACATTTTTTCAGATTCAACGCCATTCTCACAACTTTCATTTTTTACCATAATTTTGAACAACTAATCACACCTCCCCACTGGAAGCTTTTGGACCCAAAAATCTCTTTTATTACTAAGAATGTGGATGAGAGTACACCCCTCTCACCCTTCCACTCTTAATCCATTGTAATTTTCCTCAATTCAACAATTTGATATTTTCATGAAAACTAATCTTTTTCCCTGAATTTGAAGACATTGACTTGTTGTTGTAGATGCCATCTTGCTGCAATTTCCTAGAATTTATGGAATTGAAAATTATCCTTGAAGAAACAAACATGTTCCCTCCTCGGTCATCAATCAAAGGAAACTTAAACAATTTGAAACTATTCTCACCTCGAACATTGTCAACATGATGATGTTTAGCTTGTCTTGCCTTTTGCTTAGCTTGACTCTTTACCAAATGTGATTGGAATCGCCATGCAACATCCCATTTCGAAGACACCCCTTTGTGAAACCCACAACAATAATTTTTTAACCCAATGCCCTCTTTTTCAAATTTCTTTTTCGATTTCTCTTTGACCTTTTCAATTTCTTATGCTTGCATTGTGGTCACATCCATGCTCAACAATGATGCATGCTACTGTGATTTTACTACATCTTTTTTAACTATTTTTTAACGCAAAATGTTAGACTACTAAAAACTCTTATCACAACCATTAGCATCCTCAATGAAATAATAATTTTCATTTGATGCATTATATTGAAAGGCCTGATTCACAACATTAACATAGAAACTATTTTACTAGCATTCACAATTATATTCATCTGTCCAACATTCATAAGTGTCAAAATCATCTTATTACTATGTTCTCTAACAATGTACTCAATCCCATTCTTGAACAATTGATACTTATTCTCATGGAGATGAAAGATTTATCTCCTATCATAAACATATGGGCTACCCAAAAGAATACCAGAAATATCAAGCAGAACAACATCAAGTTCAACTTGATCAAGAAAGTTTAGAGTGATTGCAAATATAAGTATGTACTTCCTCGTCACCTAAAAATTTGCGTTTTTACATATCCAACCTAAAGGATAAGGTATTTGATTAGGACTAGTTTCTAAATTCAAATTCTCTACTAAGTCTTCAGAAATAAGGTTTTCTTGAGAATCACTATCAAATAGGGTGTCAATATTGGTATTCTTTGAAATAACTCTTACATGGAAAAGTTCAATTATTTTTTCATCATCTTGAGTAATATTGAGACAAATTGAATAACTAGTACTTTCAATGTCGTTACCTTTCAAACCCATTGCAATGACCTTTGTTACATCTTCAGAAATAGAACCTAAATCATGTGTTATTGTTGTAGTTGTTTTTTCCTTCTCCTTGTTGTTAATCCTATCGGGTCTCATCTCTGAATGAATTTTGCAGCAATGATATTCATCATGGACATATTCGGAACAATTTTTTCATGTGAGTTTTTATTTCTCCATCTTGATGGATGCATTATTCTTACCTTTACCCTTGAAATTACACTTTTTTTTTCTTCAGACTCAAATGTAACCTCACTTGTCTCATCTAAAACATATTTCCCTCTTGCCTCTAGATGTGTTGCATGTACACATACTTCATCCAAATTTGAAGTATTAAACATAAGAGTAGTATATCTTAGGTAACTATGCAATCCTCCAATGTACAGTAACAAAGTTTCTTGAGATGTCAAATCTACACCCAAAATTACTTCTCTTCTCCTGAAATCTTGAGTATCGTTTTGCACAGTTTGTCTGTAACAACTCTGCTTCCACAATTTTTATTTTTCTTTTTATGGATTAAATAATAAGCACATACAATTGCATTAATGTATTTCTGCTCATTTGGATGAAAACATCTAGTAGCTTTAATGTTTGGTTTACTCTTGTATAATTATTTTCGAATCCTAGTTCAACAATTATCGTTAATCAATTTTCTTATAATTTAATATTAGTGACATTTCTTACCAACTTATGTCACTAAAACATGATTGAGGTTTCTTATGAAGTTTCTAGCATAATAATAATATCATGATTTAACTCATGAAATCTCCTTTTTATGATAATAGCAAAATACATATTTTTGTTGGTCTTTGACTATCTTATCCTTTTTATATTCCATTGCTCTTATATTACCAATTTACCTTAATTGATAAATATACTTTTGTTTTAAGGTTATAGTTTTAACCTTTAATATATAATTTCTTTTCAAATTTATGATACTTATTAAATTTCTACAATTATACCATACGTAGCTATAGTCTTCCTATAGCCTTCGTAGCCATATTTTATATATAAGCATTGGAATTGAGGTTTAAACCCTTTGTATGAAAATACACTCGTTGGAGTTGAAATTTCCATGTTGTCTTCTTTAGTCCTACGTGGACTAATATTATACCAGGAAGGAAGACACATAAGTTTTTAGACTCACAATTTTACCATGTAATCCTCTACGTGAATTATGAACTGGCACATAACCAATCATGCATTTATAAGTTGCGTAGTGAACTCTTGATCCGTATGATGGAAAATCCGATGTTTGATTTTATTTATTGTCTTTGGATTTTTTTTCATTTATCAGTGGTACTTCAGTTAGTACAGTGGTCACATGGCTCTTTACCTATCGATTTAACCTTCTAGCTACCTGGTTAATCTCCGTCGTTGGATGTATTCCACGTGGATGTTTGAGGTTTAACCGTATATGGGGTGTTGTGTAACCAGCTTCAAAAATAGAAGAAAAGAGATATAAACGCCTTAGAAATAAGCCACTTCGAGGGGGCAACCTCCAATACATTACATAAATGAACAATTCTTGGATGATACAATTTACAAAACCTCCTTTCTATGTATAGGAGTCCATGGGGCCATAATGTAATCCTAGTGGGCCACAATGTAATCCTAGCCGACCTAACAATAATAATTTAAGGGCACAATAATAACAAAATGGGGGTTACAAGGGTTCAATAATAACAATAAGGGGGTTAAACTAACCATAATAAAGGACTATACTAGTGATAGAGGGACCTAACATGCCCCTCTCCTTCAAAAAAGTGTTGTCCTCAACACTTGTGTAGCTCCGGGTGCTTCTGTATAAAATTCTCATCCTCCCATGTAGAATCTTCAGTGGGTAAGTTCTTCCACTTGATGAGATACTCTGAAATTGATCGATTTCGTAGCTGTCGAGTTCTTGTTTCTGTGACCACTTCAGGTTCCAATATGATTTTTCCTTCCTCATCAAGTTCTGGCAATATTGTTTGAACTGAAAGATTTTCACCTATAACCTTCTTTAAGCACGAAACATGGAAAACTGGATGTACTCGCGAAGAAGCAGGAAGCTCCAATTTGTATGCCATAGTACCAATCTTTTGCAACACCTTGTAAGGACCATAGTACTTTGGCGATAATTTATTATCCTTCTTTGCTTGCTTGAGGGACATTTGTTTGTATGGTTGTAGCAGTAAAAATACCCAATCTCCTACATCAAAACTTCTCTCGCTACGATGTTGATCTGCCTGTTGTTTCATTCGATTTTGTGCCAAATTCAGGTTATCCTTTAAGAGTTGGAGAACTTCTTGCTGATGCTCGATGTGATCTTCCACTACTTGAACCTTCGAATTTTCCCTTAAAGATGATGTGATGGATGGTAGATGATATCCATAAAGTGCCATAAATGGGGTCATTTTTGCTGCAGTATGGAAGGAAGTGTTATACCACCATTCGGCAAGAGGTAACCACTTGACCCATTGTGTTTGTTTATCAGATACAAAACAACGAAGATATCCTTCCAAACATTTATTTACTATCTCAGTTTGACCATCAGATTGAGGATGATAAGATGAGCTATGAGCTAATTGAGTACCCAAACAAAGAAATAACTCCGTCCAAAAATTTCCAGTAAAAATGGGATCTCTGTCGCTCACGATAACCCTTGGGCTTCCATGTAGCTTTTGAATTCTGTCCATAAATGTAGTAGCAACTGTACTTGCTTTAAATGGATGAGATAATGCACAAAAGTGTGCATACTTGGTAAATCTATCAACTACCACCATGATGACACTCTTTCCTTCGGACTTAGGTAAACCTGTGATAAAATCCATTGAAATCTCCTCCCAACGTTGACCTGGAATGGATAAAGGTTGTAGAAGTCCTGGGGTCTTAATTGTTTCCACTTTATTCTGTTGGCAAACCAAGCATTCCGCCACAAACTTTCGAATATCAGATTTAAGGCCATCCCAAAAAAATTCTTTCTTCACCCTGTGGTAAGTTTTTAAAAATCCTGAGTGTCCTCCTAAAGGAAAAGTGTGCAATTCCAGAAGAATCTTTTGTTTTAGTTGGGAATTCTTACAAAGATATAAGCGATCTTTGTACCATAAGGAATCATTTTCCAACTAAATGTATCAGATGTACTAGGATCTTGTTGCAACTTTTGAATGAGTGTCCATACATCTTTGTCCTTCTTCCATTCATCTCTTGCTTCAGTTATCCAATCTGGTTGGATAATAGAAATGGCACAAAGCAATGCTTCCACTTCTTCATTCTTTCTTGAGAGTGCATCTGCAACAACATTAAGCATTCCTTTTTTGTAGATTATTTCAAAGTCATAACCTAACATCTTTGTGACCCATTTTTGCTGCTCTTCTGATGATAGTATTTGTTCCAAAAAGTGTTTAAGACTATCATGATCAGTTTTTACCTTGAAGTGTCTTCCCGTTAGGTAAGTTCTCCATTTCTTTAGTGCATGCAGTATTGCTAACATTTCCTTCTCATAAATAGGTTTCTGTAAATACTTTCCTTTGATTGGACGACTTTCAAAAGCAATGGGTCTTCCTTCCTGCATTAAAACTGCACCAATTCCATTTCCTGAGGCATCACATTCCACAAAAAAGGTTTTTGTGAAGTCTGGCGTAGCTAAGACCGGTGCTAGGCACATTGCCTCTTTAAGATGTTCAAAGGCCTTAGTTGCTTCAGAAGTCCATGAAAATGCATCTTTCTTCAATAATGTTGTTAGAGGTGCTGCTATTCTCCCATAATTCTTAACAAACTTGCGATAATACCCCGTTAACCCGAGAAATCCTCGCAACTTCTTTATGGTTGTGGGGACTTTCCATTCCTTAATGGCTTTAATTTTGTTAGGGTCTACTTTAACACCCTCGTGAGATACAATGTGACCCAAATATTCCACCTCTTGTACTCCAAAGAAACATTTGGATTTTTTTGCATATAATTGTTTCTCCCGCAATAGTTTGAGCACCCTGTCAACATGTTCAACATGATCCTTCCAAGACCTGCTGTAGATTAGTATATCATCAAAAAATACTAGCACAAATTTTCTAAGGAAGGCTTTGAAAATGGAATTCATCAACCCTTGAAATGTAGAAGGTGCATTGGTAAGGCCAAAAGGCATGACCAAAAATTCATAATGACCCTCATGAGTTCGAAATGCCGTTTTTGGAATATCTTCAGTCTTCATTCTAATTTGATGATATCCTGAACGAAGATCCAACTTGGTAAAATAAATTGCTCCATGTAATTCATCCAATAATTCATCAATCACAGAATGGGAAATTTATCTTTAATGGTGAGCTTATTGAGCTCCCTATAATCCGGACACATGCGCCATGATCCATCCTTCTTGTGTACCAATACTACAGGAGCAGAGAAAGAACTTTGACTAGGTTGAATTATACCCGCCTCTAACATTTCTGCAATCATACGTTCAATTTCATTCTTTTGGAAGTAAGGATATCTATAAGGCCTGATGTTTGGAGGAACACTTCCTGGAATCAAATGAATAGCATGATCATGATCACGAATAGGTGGGAGTCCTTTGGGAGTTTCAACACCTTGGAATGATTGTCCAAGACTTGTTGGAGATCTGCAGAAATAGATGATTTTGATGTCGGAACTTCTAGTGAGCATAATTGTGCAATTACACCTCGTTGTTGTTTCTTTAGAAGCTTTGTCATGACATTAGAGCTTATTATCCTTCCCGGATTCCCTTCAATACCTCGCAATTTGACTTCTTTTCCTTCTAAAAAAATTTTCAAGAAAAGTTCTTGAAAATTAAAAGCTACCATCCCCAAAGATTGTAACCATTGTACTCCTAGTACAACATCAGCACCTCCCATAGGAATGGAAAGCATTGGACTAGTCAATACATATGCCCCATGGTTAGCTTGATATTATGGCATTTTCCAAAGCAATTTATAGTTCCTCCATTTGCAACCATCACTTGACATTCTGGTGCTGGGTATAGGAAAAAATTTAATTCCTTGGCTACCTTACAATGAATAAAATTATGGGTGCTACCCGAATCAATCAACACTATTACCTTTTTCTTCTTGATTTGTCCTTGTATCTTGAGAGTTTGAGGAGTGGTAATTCCTGCCAGTGCATTACACGATATGGTCGGATTCATTTCTTCCTCTTCTAGGGTTGGTTCCCGGTGTATATCCTCTTCTTGTTCATTTTCTTCTTCCTCTTCACAATCTATGTAAAATAATTTCTTCTCAGCACACTTATGACCTTTAGTGTATTTTCTATCACAACTGTAGCAAAGCCCTTTTGCTCTTTTTTCTTCCAATTGTTGTGGTGTCAACCTTGTAGTTTGTGGAAATCTAGGTGTAGCAACACTTCCTTCTTTATAGAATTGAGTGGTAGGATTCCTTGTCACCATAACTTTACATTCAACTTTTCTTGCCAACCTGAATGCCTTCTCCAATGAATCAGGCTCCAAAACACGAACTTCATGTTGGATGTTATCCTTTAGAGTGCCTATGAAGAGATCAATCATATGTTCCTCTGGACTACCAGTTACCCTTATATTCAATTTTTGAAAGTCCTCAATGTGCTGCCCCACTAAACCCTTTTGTTTGAGATTTATCAATTGGCTAAAAAAGGTGTTGCTCTTTGTATCCTCATAATGTGCTATCATTTCCTCTGTAAAAATTGACGAAGTGACAATTTTTTTACGGGAGCAAAGTCATTGATACCATACAAATGTATTTTGTTCTAAATGTAAAGTTGCAATGCGTACCTTTTGTGTGTTTTGCACGTTATGGAGATCAAAATATTGCTCCATCTGTAGTATCCATGTTACAGGATCCTTTCCATCAAACTTCCTCATATTCATTTTTGGAATATGGTGGTTCTTCCCGCCAACATTAGAGGTTATGAAATCACGATTAACATTTATTTTGTTCTCATCATGAGGTTCTTCTACTATATTTCCGCCATTAGGAATCGTTTCTTGTTTTAAGCTTGTCATCAAGCCTTCCATGTATGCTTTTAGATCATTCTTCATGTTTTCCATGTTGTCTCTCATGTTTTCATCGATCTTAGCTTCCATGTCATCAATCTTAGCTTCCATGCCCACTTCCATGCCATCCATCTTAGATTCCAAACCATTCATCTTAGCTTCCACGCCTTTCTTCAAACCATCCATCTTAGTTTCCATGCCTTTCTTCAAAACTTCCATTTCATTTTTTGTTGTTCTTTGTGAGAGCGAAATTTGTTGCACTTGCTCTTGTAATTTTGATATGTCATGTTGCCATTCTTCGTCTTAATGAGTCATAGTAGAGCCTTCTAAAGGCTTAATGGGAGTTGAATTATTTTTAGGGGCCATTTTAGAATCCAATACTGATATCTATTCTACAATATTCCCTTGGAATCAATTCAACTTGATTCTTCAAACAAGACTTATGCAATTGGAAAAAAATACACACCTTTTACTTGCTTTTTAGGAGCTCTGTATTGAAATGGAATTATATCTATAATTGAGAATCTTCAATATCTGAAATTCACTTCTGTAGTAGCCTTCTGAATTGTCTTTCAAATGCCACAGATATGATCTGATTTGGATTCTTCAAAACAAAGTTATTTCCAATCTCCCACAATGACCCAACTTTGGACTGGTTCAGTAGAGCGAACTTGTACGGATTGCCACATGTCAATGTTTTGTCCTTCATCTCTGAAATTGATAGCAAAGAAACCGCGGTCTGTGTACTTTCAACCACTTTTTACGGCACTCCAATCCGATGCCCAGAGAGAGAGTTATTGAACTTTTCCCACGATCACCTCTTTGAGATGAAATTCAGGAGCCTGAAAAAGCACTACCTTCCACAGATTATATCTCCAAAAATATTGCGAACCAAGCTCTGAAATTTTTTGACAACTGTCTTCAGGATTTCAGCTTCGCACCATATGAATTTCAGATTCTGAACCTTTGTAGAAATGTTTTTATAGCGCAAATTCCACGATGACCTGTTTAGGAGCCTGAAAAAATACCTAACTTCCACAGATCATATCTCCGAAAATATTGTGAACCAAGCTCTGAAATTTTTATAAAAACTTCCTCAAGATTTCAGATTCGCACCCTAAAAATTTCAGCTTCTGAAGCTTCGTAGAAAAAAAGTTATAGCGAAAATGCCACGATGACCTGTTTGGAGCAGCGAAACCCTAGAATCCAAAGCTCTGATACCAAATGTTGTGTAACCAGCTCCAAAAAGATAAGAAAAGAGATATAAACGCCTTAGAAATGAGCCACTTCGAGGGGGCAACCTCCAATACATTACATAAATGAACAATTCTTGGATGATACAATTCACAAAACCTCCTTTCTATATATAGGAGTCCATGGGGCCATAATGTAATCCTAGTGGGACACAATGTAATCCTAGCCGACCTAACAATAATAATTTAAGGGCACAATAATAACAAAATGGGGGTTACAAGGGTTCAATAATAACAATAAGGGGGTTAAAATAACCATAATAAAGGACTATACTAGTGATAGAGGGACCTAACATGGGGTTAGGGTTTTTATTCCTCCTGCATACTTTAGCTCTGTTCTTTCCTTTTTGCATCGTTATTCAGCTTTGGTTATGCAGTAGTCACTATGCTTCAAAGAGATTTCAGCTAGCTTATTGGGTAGAGCCAAGCTTATGACACATAGGTTTGAGTTCTTCAATTTCACAATATATCTCAGGTAATGACTTAAATTTTATTTCATTGTTTTAAACTCGCAGGTCTCTGAGATTGTTGGGGTTTCGATTTGGGGTTTCTATTTGTAAATTTTATTTTACCACTTTTTTTCTGCAACTAATATGCATTTGTTTCACATGGTTGGAGTGTTGGGTTTCATCCCAGGAACGCTGCATCTTCCGCATAAGGCCACTGCCATTCTCATGTTCTGCCTTGACAAATCGAATGGTAACAATTCCTCTGGCATATAAAGTAAGGAACTTACTCAGTTAACTTAGTTCTATAATATTGTCACGCATTTGAATATCTCGTTTTGGTTGGGAATTCTGAACCAGTGTTTTGCATTCAACTTAATTTTTGGTTTATCTCCGTCCATACTTGTATATTTTATATATCTTAAATTATGGTTTTCTAATGCATCGTTGGTTGAACATGGGTGGAGGATTCACGACGTGAGTCTAAAGCCCTCTCTCACATGCAGCTATTTATAACTGATCTACCTCCTCTCGGCATTACCGTGCCTCTCCAAGTATACATTAGACATCTTAATTTGCCTCAGTGTAGTTGTAACCCTTAGTTTGTAATTGCAATCTTATTGTTTCATTAAATGATGCTCTTCTCTAATCAGAGAATCCAGCATCCTCTTTTGTAAACATTTCCTCGTTGTATACATATAGGGTACATAGCAACTAGTTTTAAAAATACGTTTCCATTTCTACATTTCTACTCCAAAATTTCAGCGTTACTATTATAATTTTGGTTATATTTTAATTTTTTTCAGAGATAAGTAATTTAACTTATTACAAGTTAATTAATATCGGTTAGGTCTGTTGTAACTTCACAGTGCCAGAAAGTTTTTCCTCTTCTCGGATTTTCGATATAGGAGTAGATTTATAACTCCTATATATTATATTTCCAGCTATAAATTTTTAGATTTCTCAGTTTCCATCACTCCTCGTTTGGTTCAGTTTTTAAGACTGATTACCTCATTTATTTTCGAATTATTCCACTTTCCTCAGATGTTTGACACATATACTTGCATCTACTAATTTCGAAGGTGTCTAGAACTCCTATCGTATCTTCTCTAATCTGTTAATTCGATTTCAAAATTCTTATATCTACATCATCTTCTTATGAGGAATGGAAACACTATCTATTTTACAATACCTTAATAATGGTTGTTCACCTATAATTTACTTAGATATTTATTTTAATAAAATTTATTGTACAAAGAGGGTCTAATTTTAATTCTCCAAATTTGTACAGGGTCCCCACTTTTCCTTAGTCCCTCATCTTTGGTGCAGTATTTTGGTGAGGAAATCTCAGGTAATTAACTTCCTCGTTTAAGAAATAATCTCCGAGGCTACTATATTTTTCCGCATTCTCAATTTAATTTATATCAAATTTCTTTTGTATGTATAGTTACTTCTCGACTCTATTTCAATCAACGAGGTATTAATTTCATTCCTTTATTAGTCATATCCATTCTTTCAATATTCACTAATGTGGTATATTTAGGTGCATTTAATAATTTCTATTAGTTTATTTATGTACAGGTACCCTCTACCATTATTTTTCACTTTACAACTTGGTTATGAGTATTTATGTCATACAGTGACATAATAATTTGGATTTCATTGTACAGGTTGGTCCAACAACTTCCTTGAGGAATTCCTTTAGTAGAAATCTGAACAAATTTCACAGGGATTATGTAGTTATAATTTATGGGACAAAATCACAAATTTGTATAAATACTTGGACAATAAGTACTTTGACATTATATGTATATGGATATAAGTCTCCTATATTATTTTAAGTTAGTATAGTCTAGTATACTTGATTTCCATAATTGAAATTATGTTTACTATTCAACATATGTAGTATTCTATGTGGCCTTTTCTTAGTTTATATAGAATACTATGACTTATGTATAATTTCAAAATATTCTAATTATGCTACGGTAGAAGATATGGTATGAATTTTCTAGGTTCAGGTTAAATACCCAAAAAAAAAATCTTTCATTCTATATTATGTTATTTAACAGATTTTCATAATTAGCTGAATCATTTCATTATATTTACTTCCTTCGTGTAATATTGAGTTAATTCACCTAACCTTAGATTTAAACCTAATTCACAGGTTTAGATATTCTAAGAGCTGGTACCGTTCTTAATATTATCTGTGCAACACTACAATACTACACTATATTCATTATAGTTGATTCTGTCAAATGCACATATCTAAACAATTTACAACAAATAGAAAGCATTCCACTATTTACATACAAAAAATATAATCCTTGACAGATCTAACTACTTACCTCACCACCATTTTAAACTTCAATATAATACACAAAATCAAGACATAATGGATTAACTTGTGCATACCAATTCCAGTAGACTATTTTCCACCCAACCTATGAGCTCTATCTCCACATCTCCCCCCGAGAAGTGATCAATTCCTTCCAGTAGTACACAACCTCTTGTTTACCCAACATTTTCTTATTTAAGCCTTCTTTACCATCAACTTGTTTCCATAACTGCGTCAAGTTAATCAAGATGTTGTTTTCCTTTTTTCCTAGGGTTTTATTTTGTTTTTTCCACAAAAGTACTTTAGAACTAGCTTTTTCCTCTTTCTATTTTTATTCCACCTCTTCCCAGTAACTTTCCTCTTTACTGGGGTATATTTTTAGATTTTTATCTGTTGAACCCTTGGTTAAACTGAGAGGGGGGGGGGGGGGTGAATCAGTTTAGAGCAGTCATGGTCTTGTAAAACTTTATTTTACACTTATTTAAATCTTCAATTCGTGATCAAATTAATATACAATGGAACAACAATCTTAATAAGAGAGAAATAGGTATTAAGAAGATTAAGTACAGAATATCAACACATAATCATCATGCACATAGACAAAAAATATAAGTGCAAACCAATAAGGGAGAAAACCACATATTATTATTATTGTGATGCAAAGGCAAGCTCCAAATCCCTCTCACCACTGATTTTATGTAGGCTCCAACCTACAGGAGGCTACTACCTCAATTCTGCGAGCTACAACTTGCAAGGAAGCTCCAACTCCCATCTATTTTCTGCAGCCTACATCCTAGAGGAGGCTCCTACCTCAGCCAGCTACAACTGGACATCTATCATGCTATAACTTGATATGGAAGCACTAAATTCCTGACTGTATAATAGAATCATATGGTGATTTACCTAGTTATCATCTTTTTTTTTATCCTTCCTTACTGTTGTCATTCCAGCCTTCAAACTTGCTTTATATCATCTCTGGATCTTCACAACTCCTCTCTCTGCTCCTTCTTCTTCTTACATTATCTCACCTCTTTCTCCATTATCTCACATTGATGCATATGCTGGTAACATTATTTATAGAGATCACCTCATAAATTTCTGCATTCCATAGGGAATTAAAAATGAACAGGTATGACTCTTTGCCTTCCCCCTTCTCGTTTTCTTGTCTAGCCCATTCAGAATAATATAACAGTATGTATACATTTTAGTATTACAGAGGAGTTTTTCTTTCCATACGGAGACTTGCCTTTGCATCACATACAATAAAAATAATTAAATCATTTACATTTGCAGATACAATAATATATTTCACCGAACCCTTTCATCTCTTTGCTCGTTATGCATTTGTCTTTTCTGCTGCTATCAGAGTTGTTTCGGTTTCTGCTATTACATTCAACACGGTTCTGCATAATTGTCATTTTGGCCTAACTCGACCTAGTTGGTGTGTTTCCAGTAGTCCCACTATATTCTCCTTTTTCCCGACTCTACCTTTTTTTCTCGTGCCCACAGTGTTCAACCTTCACCGCTCTTTTAAACGCTCGATTGTTCCCTTTTCTCTGTGTCGGGTCCTTACCCGAGCCTTTCTACCCGCGTTCATACTTTACTTTTTTTACTACATTATAATCCTCCCTTTTCTCTCTGCAACGATTTACAAAGTAAGACCACATATTTCCGGACTTGAAAAGACCTTTAGGTTTCGGATTTGATCTTCATCGCGTCCACTCTCTTTATTGCACTTTGGCGATTCATATATCTCATGTGTCTTCGTCCAGCTGATCTCCTGATATGCGATATGCGAAGGGTCCCACCAGGCTGTATCTCGGTGTTTCGACTATTTCAATCGTTCTTTTCTATATGGCTCCTTTGCTCTCATCGTCGATTCTCATCGCCACTTCGCACCACATCAAACTTTGCAACGTATCACATCTTCGGCCCTCCAATCTTGTGATATGCGATATGCGGGCCAGGTCCACGTCATCTCCACGTCATCTTACCGCATCACCTTGCCACATCATCACCACGTCACTGCCACGTGATCTTGATTTATTTGCGATTTGTGGGGTCGAGTCCACATCAGCTGCCACGTCACTTGCCACGTCATCGCAACGTCATCATATTGCACTTCACATTTTCTGTGACCATTTTGTTTGTGCGATTTTTCTCCTGCCCTGATTGTGATATGCGATTGCATCGCATCTATCCATCGCATCGCAAATTCTATAACTTACGAATTCTTATCACATAAGCATCCCTGATTGCGATATGTGATGAACTTCACATCGCCACATTGCATCGCAACTTTGCATCCATCCAGCGGCTATCGCATTCGCTTGTGATGTCCGATATGCGATCGGGTCCCACCCCTTTTATCATTCCGCTCTTTATATACTTTGGTTTAAACACAAGATATCAACATTACAATATATATCCGGGCCCACAGATTTCCTAACGGTTAATCTCACTTTTCAAAAAAATATGGTTATAAACCATGATAAACCCAATGGTAATAACTTCATATGCAAAAGCTTTTATATCAAGTTTTAAACAAACCATAATAAAAACCCGTTCATTTATCTTCCGACTATACCAAATTGACTTCGGATAAATATTCCAAAGTACCAACATGTATTAACATTGGCCCACATCTGTCAACTATCACACCTTGGTTTAATCATATTTATGAGTTTACTTTCGTTGAAACCCAGAGCACCAAAATAATATTATATTCGGGTCCCACAACATATATAACTTACATATTAATTTGTCTAGTCCAATCTCCGTCATCCATTTAACTACTTCAGATCTGGCAAACATCACTCGATATCGCACTCCAAATAGCACGATGGGTAAAACTTTAGAACTTACGCGAAATTAGTGGTTTTTAATTGCCACGTGTCGGCCCACCAACACTATCGTGTTCACTCCAGCAATTATGGCTTACCATCTTTGAGCTATGCGAAAACCACCAGTTGGCTTTCAAAACCATCCATTGTTCTCCTTTACTCCATCATTCTGTTTTCATTTAACTAGGGTTTCTAAATAGAACTATGTTTCCAAATTGAAATAATTCCACCAGGGCTACACCATAGATCTTTTGTTTTAACGATATCAACTAGTCTTCAAACCCTCTCCGACATTCATTCCACACATGGCTTTTAACCTCTATTATTCATTTTCTGTGGTTTTATAATCATTTATAAATACAATAAAACCCCCAAATGTAACTTGAAACTCTAGATCTCACTTCATTGTGTATACACAATAGAATGTGTAATATATCCTTGAAATGCTTTATACGAAGTCAGCTTCAATAATCCCATAGCTCAACAATGACGGAAATTCTTTGGTTTCTGCCAATTTTCCCTACCCACAGTATAATGAAACATGAACTCAAAAATTGAGTTTTCTTTTGTATTAATACACAATAACTACATAGGAAATTCCTTCCTCTGGCCTGATCTTCTGTATCAGTGGATTTTCTGTCTAATTTGCTCGTAGACTTACAAAACAAAACCCTAACTGTTCAAAAAAAAATTCTTCCTATCTAAACCCTCCTCTTTTAGCCTCTACCACTTTACTTTCCTTCTCCGCAACAATTCCATCTGAATATGATGTGCTCCCTTGTCTTTGTGTTGCTCCTTTGTGCTCCTTTGCCATCAATGATAATATTTCCAACATTATCTTCAATCTAATAATCAATATTTAATTTATTTTTTCCAAGGATTTTTGGAGAACCAGGAAAGTCTTTGGATCCTTATCCATCCTCATGGACTTGGATTCCTGATATCTAATTATACTCTAGTCTTTGCACAATTAATTATATTTCCATTTTATTAAATTTAAATAATAAAATATGTCCGAAATAATTATTTTCCCTTGGGTCAACTTGACCCTTTATTCTTGCTCAACTGTCTAATAAAAGAAATAGACTAGGGATATTACATATTCCGCCTATAAAAAGAAACAATGTCCTCGGTGTTGCAAAAAAAATATATAAATTCACTTTTCAAACAATGTTGGATATTTGTCCTTCATATGTTGCTCTAGCTCCCAAGTAGCTTCTGTGGGTGCAGTTATTCCACTGCATTTTCACCCTGGCTACTGGCCTATTCCGGAGCTCAATTTATTTTCATGCTAGGATGTGAAATATCTCTGGGAGAAATTACCCTTCTGGTTCCACCTGTATCACATTCCACTCAACGAAATGAGTAGGATCATGTACATAATTTTTTTATAATGAAACATGAAAAAAATTGTTTTCCTTAATGTGACTAGGTAAAGAAAACTTGTATGCTACTGGTCCCACTCTTTCTAGTAGTTCAAAAGTTCCATAGTAGCGTGGTGCTAATTTAGCACATCTACATGTGTACAAAGTACTCTTTTTGGGGTTTATCCTCAAGTAAACATGATTGCCCACTTTGAATTCTGCATAGCTCTTTTGCCTGTCTTGTCCTGTCTTAATATTTTGCTGAATTTTCTTCACAGTCCTTTCCATTTCGTGCAATGCATCGGGTCCATGTATTAAATTATCGTCTAGTTTACTCCAACTAAGAGGTGTATGGCACTTTCTTCCATATAATGCTTCAAAGGGACTCATCTTGATTAAGGCTTGGTAGCTATTATTGTAGGAAAACTCTGCCAAATGCAGAAAATCTTCCCACTTTTTAGGTCTATCCATCACATACATTCTCAACATTTCTTCTAAAATCTGATTTGGTCATTCAGTTTTTCCATCGGTTTGGGGATGGTATGCGATAATAAATTTCAATTTGGTACCCATTCCCCCAAACGAAGTCTTCCAAAAAGCTGAAGTAAACTTTGCATCTTTTTCTGATATGATCATTTTAGGAATACCATGTAACTTTAAAATTTCTTGCATAAACACATTAGCTACTTCAGTTCTACCAAAATTATATTGTATTGGTAAGAAGTGTGTAGTTTTTGTCAATGTGTCTACAACTACCATTATAAAATCATGTTTGTATTTAGTTCTTTGGAATCTAGTTATAAAATCTATGCAAATGGTTTCCCACTTCCATTCTGGGATGGGTAAAGGATTCAACAATCCTATTGGATGTTGATTCTCTAATTTTAGCTGCTAGCATTCCAAACATATAGCTAAATAATTAGCCACATCCTTTTACATAAATGGCCAAAACATATTCTTTCTTAAGGCTAAAATCAATTCCTGATACTGCGGACGTCCTACATAGGGTCTTTTATGATACTCATCTAAAATTTCACTTTTTAATGAGCTCACATTGGGAATGTATAATTTGTTTTTATAACAAATCAATCCTTTATGGTTTTGAGTATATCCCACTATCTCATTTTTCTGCAATTTTTCTTGAAGTTTCTCATAAATTAGATCTTGAATCATTAATTCTTGGATCAACCCTTCAAGATCAAAATTTGCACTACTCCCAACCCTATTCAAATTTTGAAGATAATTCCTACTTAAAGCATCTGCAATCTTATTTTCCTTTCCTTTGATATGTTTGATCTCTATGTCAAACACACTAAGGAAGGAAAACCATCCAGCTTGTCTAGCATTTAAATCAGGTTGTGTGAAAAAGTATTTAAAAATTACGTGGTTTGTCATTACTATGAACTTTTTCCCTAACATATAATGTCTCCACATATTTAGAGCATGTATTACAGTAGCTAACTCTAATTCATACAAAGTGTAATTATGTTCATTTTTGCTTAATTTTCTTGACTCATATGCTATGACTGAGTTTTCTTGCAATAATACCCCTCCTAATCCTTCTGCACAAGCATCTATACATACTACAAATTCTTGATTTGGATCAGCAATCTTCAAAATAGGAGTAGTTGTTAGTTAAATTTTTAACTGTTGAAAACTATGTTTACATCTTTCTGTCCACTCAAACTTCACTCATTTCTTCTGTAGAGAGGTAATAGGATATACTAAGGCTGAAAATTTTTCTACAAATCTTCTATAGTATCCTTCAATTCCCATGAATGATATTATGGAGGAAACATCAGTACGCACAAGCCAATCCATGATAGCTTGTATCTTTTCTGGGTCCTCTGCTAATCCTCTTTCTAAAATTACATGACCCAAGTACTGAATTGTATCTTTATAAAATTCACATTTTGTAAGTTTAGCATATAACTTATGTTCTTTAAGTGTTTCTGAGACAATTATGACATGTTCTTTATGTTCAGCTTCATTCTTAGAATATACCAGAATGACATCAATAAACACTAGAACCAATTTTTATACATATTTACTTAACACACTATTCATTAGGAAAATAAAGGTAGCAGGTGCATTAGTCAACCAGAAAGGTAAAAATACAAACTCATAGTGTCAGTATCTAGTTCTCAATGCAATTTTATCTATGTCTTCATCTTTAATTCTTAGTTGACAACACCATATTCTCAAATCAGTTTTTGAAAATATTGTGGCTCCTCTCACTTGATCAAATAAATCATCTATCTTAGGTAGAGGATTTCTATTTTTGATAGTTAGTTTGTTCAGTTGTGTGTATTCTATACACATTTTGAATGTACCATATTTATTTTTAACAAATAGTACTGGTGCTCCCCATGGCGACACATTTGGCCTGATATAGCCTCGATCTAGCAACTCTTGTAGTTTCAGTTTTAACTCTAATAGATCTGGGGTACTCATTCTGTATGGGGCTCTAGAGAATGGTGTAGCTCCTGGTATTAACTCAATTGAAAAATTAGTTTCTCTTTTAGGGGGTAATTGAGGAATTTCATCTAGAAACACATCCTTGAATTCTTTGATTACTGGTAAATTTTCTATAGTTTCTTTTTCAATTTATTGTCCCAATTCTTCCACATGTACAACGTACACTTGACAACATTTTCTTGTTTTTATTTTTAACTGTAGTGTTGAAATTTGTCTAACTGAAATTGGTTTAGGTTTTCCTTTCACTATCACAGGTTTTCCTTCACCATATATACATTGTATTTTTTTATCTAGAAAATTTAGTATTGCTTTCTATTTTTCTAACCAGTCCATTCCCACTAATACATCATAGGAACCTAGAGAAAAAATATTAAAATTTATTTTAGTTTCATACCCATTTAATTTTACAACAATCTTTAGTAATTTATGGGTCACTTTTCTTTTTGCTGTTGTAGCTAATTGAACTAACCATGCTTGCTGAAATTTTTCTGACTTTAATTTTACATTTTCCACCATCTGGGGACTTATATAACTTAAGTTTACAACTGGATCTATAAAAACAGAAATAGGTTGTTCAAAAATCATACATTTTATTTCAACAATTATTTATTGATGTTTAGCTTGACGACCTTCCAGTGCATCACTGATTCTGGGAATGCTTCTTGCCACATCATTTACAGTAGTTTCCTCTCTTAGCACTTGAATGTTCTGAATGGTTCAGTGAGGACAATATCATAACAGATGGGGTTCTCCACAACCCCAATGCTTTAGTGGTTCCCTCATTTTAAAGTTCCATCTCTCTTACTATTTACATCTATCTATTTTGATCCTGTTTATGATTTCCTTGGTTGATTTTCTCTAGTTTTGTTAAACTTCTTCCTTTGCTTATTTCTCCCAAAGTTCTTGAAGTATGACGGTCTTAATCTTTTTCCACTAGAGTCACCTTTTCCTTTTTATTTTTTCTTCCAGTTTTTCACTTGATCGTTGCTTCCCTTAAACTTCTAATAACACAGTCTTGCCTTGCAGACAACTTCATCCGTTCTGTTGGGATTATCAAATTCCATCTTCTCATTGTAGATAGTAGGAAAACAATTTAAGAATCGTTGTAACTTAGCCTTATCTTCCCTAATATAAGGTACATAGCGAAGCAAATTTGTAAATTTGGTAACAAAATCATATATAGTAAGCTACCTGAATCTTAGCTCATGAAACTCTTTGGCTTTGTCATCATAGTATCTTTCATTCAGATATCTAGATTTAAATTTAGTTTGGAAATCTTCCCAAGTTACAGATTTCTCATCTAGCACATGTACCATTTTGGTTTCTTCCTACCACAAGGTAGCCTTACCTTGTAATTGGTAAGTAGCCAACTTGGCTTTCAAGTTAATTCCATATTCATAAACTTGGAAGTATTTTACCATTTTTAGAATCTAACTGCATCTTCCTCCTTCTGACCATCATAAGTGGGAGGTTTGATTTTTTGGAATTCTCCTCGCACTTTCTTTTCCCTTCTAAACTACGGTCCAAAGGCTTCACCATCCTCGGATCCTTCTGAGTGGTTTTTAGCTTCCTTTCTCTTTCTTCCAGAAACTTCACCTTCGTGACTAGTCCTAGAGGTTACTTCCCTTCTTAACCTTTGTTTCTCTTTGCTCGCTAATGATAATCTTTTATTGTTGGCATTGTTGGTTCTCAGCTGCAACATTTCTCTTTGCATTTGATGTATCATGGCCAGCAATGGAGTATTTGGATCTGGTGGATTTTCTACACCACCCATATCTACATACAGCTCATCCCCTTCACTCATAGTTTCATCTGTACTTTTTTGTACTAATTCACTATACAAAAAAAAATATTAGTGTTAAATTAAAAAAAGAATAATTTTACAACAGCATAATTCTTAGATTTTTAATTCATGGTGAGAGCACACATTTAGGCCCAGTGTTCTAACATGGGCTCTGATACTATTTGTAACAACTCTGCTTCCATAATTTTTTTTTCTATTTATTGATTACATACTAAGCACATACAACTGGATTGATGTATTTAATTTCATTTTGATGAAACCATCTAGTAGCTTTAATGTTTTTTGTACTCTTGTCTAATTATTCTCGAATTCCAGTTCAATAATTATCGTCAATAATTTTTTTTATAAGTTAACATTAGCGACATTTCTTACCACCTTATATCACTAAAAAATGACTAAGGTTTCTTATGCAGTTCTAGCATAGTAATAATACCATGATTTAACTCATGCAATCTCCTTATTATAATAATAGAAAAAGACATATTTTTGTTTTTCTTTGAATACCTTATCCTTTTTATATTTGATTTCTCTTATATTACCAATTTACCTTAATTGATAAATATACTTTTGGTTTAAGGTTACAATTTTAACCTTTACTATATAATTTATTTTCAAATTTAAGATACTTATTACATTTATACAATTAGATGATACATAAGTATAGTCTTCTATAGTATTCGTAACCATATTTTATATATGAGCATTGACATCGAGGTTTAAACCCTTTGTACGAAAATATAGTCGTTGGAGTTGAACCTTCCGTGTTGTCTGCTTTAGTCCTACATGGACCAATATTATACCATGGAGGCACATGTTAAAGTCTTTAGACTCTCATAGTTTTACCATGTAATCCTCTACGTGACTTATCAACTGGCACATAACCAATCATGCATTTATGAGTTGCTTCGTGAACTCTATTTCCGTATGGTGGCAAATCAGATGTGTGATTTTATTTATCGTCTCGAGATTTTTTTTTCATTTATCAATGGTATTTTGGTTATTAAAGTCGTCACATGGCTTTTTACCTATCGATTTAGCCTTCTGTCTACCAAATTAATCTCTGCCAGTGGATGTATTCCATGTGGATGTTTTAGGTTGAGCCGTATCTGAGGTTAGGGTTTTTATTCCTCCGCCACACTTTAGCTCTATTCTTTCCTTTTTTCATCATTATTCGGCTCTGGTTATGTAGTAGTCACTGTTCTTCAAAGATATTTCGATTAACTTATTAGGTAGAGCCAAGATTATGATGCAGAGCTTACAAGTTCTTAAATTTCATAATACATCTCAGGTAATGACTTAATTTTTATTGCAGAGTTTTAAACTTGTAAGTCTCTCAGATTTTTGGGGTTTCGATTTTGGGTTTCTAATTGTAAATTTTATTTTTCCACTTTTTTTTTACAACTAATATGCATTTGTTTCACATGGTTGTAGTGTTGGGTTTCATCCCATGAATGCTGTGTCTTCCACATATGTCCACTGCCATTTTTGTGTCATGCCTTGATAAATTGAATGGTAACAATTCCTCCAGCATATAAAGTAAGGAACTTTCTCAGTTAACTTAGTTCTACAATACTGTAACGCCTTTATATATCACATTTTGGTTGGGAATTCTATTCTAGTGTTTTGCATTCTACTTAATTTTTGGTTTATCTCTGTCCTTTGTAGATTTTTTATATCTTAAATTATGGTTTTCTAATGTCTTGTTGGTTGAACGCAGGTGCAGGGTTAATGGCGTGATGACAAATCCCTCTCTCACGCGCAGTTATTTCTCACCGATCTACCTCCTCTCTATCTTACCGTGCCTCTCCAGGTATGCATTAGACTTCTTAATTTGCCTTGGTATAGTTGTAACCCTCATTTTGTAATTGAAATATTAGTCTTTCAATAAATGATGCTCTTATCTACTCTGAGAATCCAACGTCCTCTTTTGCATATGTTTCCTCGTTACATACATACAGGGTACGTAGCAACTAGTTTTAAAAATACATTTCAATTTCTACATTTCTACTCCAAAATATCAGCACTACTATAATAATTTGGGTTATATTCTAATTTGTTTTCACAAATAAGTAATTTAAATTCTTCTCATTTAATTAATCTCGGCTAGGTCTATTGTAACTACACAGTGCTGGAACGTTTTCCATCTTCTCCGATTTTCAATATAGGAGTAGATTTATAACTCCTATATATTATATTTCCAGCTGTAAATTTTTAGATTTCTAGGTCTCTATCACTTCTCATTTGGTTTAGTTTTTAAACCCAGTACCACATTTATTTTCGTATTTTTCGACTTTCCTTATTTGTTTGACACATATGCTTGCATCTACTAATTTGGGAGGTGTCTAGAACTCCTACAATATTTTCTCTAATCTGTTAATTCCATTTCAAAATTCTCATATCTACATCCTCTTATTATGAGGAATGCAGATGCTAATTTTTTTTACAATACCTTAATAATGGTTGCTAGCATGGAAAATTTTAGGGGCTAATATTCGCAGGTGGGCTAATTTTCCATGTTTTTTCCAATAAAAATATTCGCCAATTTCCATTTTTTATAAAAATTATTCTCTCAAATTTTACAATATAAAATTATTTTAACTTAAAATTCGCCAAAATTATATAGAGAATATATAGAAAATAATTATAAATTTGAATAATTTTACAAATATATCAATAAATATTTTATAGTTTGCATATTAGGGACTAGTGAGATTCGCCAATGTTTTAAACTTCAGAATAATTCCCCATCCTTAACATTTTCCCTAGAACTTACTGGACTGTAATGTACTCAGATATTTATTTTAATAAAATTTATTATACAAATAGGGTCCAATTTTAAGTGTCCCAATTTGTACAGGGTCCCCACTTTTCCTGAGTCCCTCACCTTTGGTTTAGTATTCTGCTGAGGAAATCTCGGGTAATTAACTTCCTCTTTTAAAAAATAATCTCTCAGACTACTATATTTTTATGCATTCTTAGTTTAATTTATATTCAAATTTCTTTTGTATGGGGAGTTACTTCCCAACTCTATTACAATTAACCAGGTAATAAATTCATTCTTTTATTACTCATATCCATTCTTTCAATCTTCACTACTGTGCTATATTTAAGTGCGTTTACTAATTTCTATTACTTTATTTATGTAAAGGTACCCTCTACCATCATGTTTCACTTTACAACTTGGTTATGAGTATCTATGTCATACAGTGACATAATAATTTGTATTTCATTGTACAGGTTGGTCTAGCAACTTCCTTGAGGACTTCCTTTAGTATAAATTTGAAAAAAATTCATAGGGATTATGTAGTTATAATTTATGGGACAAAACCCAAAATTTGTATAAATATTTGGACAATAATTACTTTGACATTATATGTATATGGATATAAGTCTCCCGACTTATTTTAATTTAGTATAGTCTAGTATATTCTATTTTCATAATTGAAATTATGTTTACTATTCAACATATGTTGTATTCTATGTGACATTTTCTCAATTCTGATAGAATACTATGACTTATTTATAATTTCAAAATCTTCTAATTATGCTATAGTAGAAGATATGGTTTGAATTTTCTAGGTTCAGGTTAAATACCAGAGCAAAAAAGAATTCATTTTGTATTATGTTATTTAACATATTTTCATAGTTAGTTGAATCATTTCATTATATTTACTTCCTTCATGTAATATTGAATTAATTCACCTAACCTCAGTTTTAAACCTACTTCTGAGAATTGGTACCCTTCTTAAGATTATATGTGCAACACTACAAGACTACAGTATATTTATCATAGTATATTTTGTCTAATGCATACATCTAAACAATATATAACAAATAGAAAGTATTCCATTATTCACATACACATAATATACTCCGCGACAGATCTAACTACTTAATTCACCCCCATTTTAAACTTCAATATAATACAAAAAATCAATACAGAATGAATTAAATGGTGCACACCAATTATAGCAAACTATTTTCCACCCAACCTATGATCTCTATCTCCACATATCCCCTAGAGTAGACATCAATTCCTTCCAACAGTAGACAACCTCTTGTTTATCTATAATTTTCTTATTTAAGCCTACTTTCCCATCATCTTGTTTCCATAACTACGTCCAGTTAATCAGGATGTTGTTTTCCTTTTTTCCTAGGCTTTCCTTTTGTTTTTTTCACAAAAGTACTTTAAACCTATATTTTTCCTCATTCTAGTTTTATTCCACCTCTTCTTAGTAACTTTCCTCTTTGTTAGTGTATATTTTTAGATTTTTATCTCCAATCTAATAATCAATATTTAATTTATTTTCTCCATGGATTTTTTGAGAACTGGGAAAGTATTTGGAACCTTATACATCCTCATGGACTTGGATTCCTGATCTCTAATTATACTCTAGTCCTTGCACAATTAATTCCATTTCCATTTTATTAAATTTAAATAACAAAATATGTCCACAATAATTGTTTTCCCTTGGGTCCACTTGACCCTTTAGTATTGTTCAACTGTCTAATAAAAGAAATAAACTAGTGATATTACATTTTCCTTTACGTTGCCTAAAGTTTTGCTAGTCCATTATAGCCTTTTTCATGTCTGCTAATTGATAAAATTGTCTCCTTAAGGCAGCGAAAAAATCATTCCAATAGCTTAGTACCTGGCGATGTTTCTTCATGTTCCTGTCAGTTTATGCTTGCCACCAAATAAGAGTTTCACTTTAAAATTAGTGAAGGAAGCTAAATATTTATGTCATCATCCTTAATTCTTTTTATCCAGAAACACAGTTCAAACGGACATACTCAATTGTCTAGTATCTCAGAATCTACCACTCCATCATATATAGGAAAATAAAACTTAATGTGAGGATTTAAAAATGGAGTTTTACCATGACCTTTTGGATATTGTGGAGGTGTTTTTTAAGGGCTTGTTGTTGTAGAATATGATGGTGAATATGGTTGTGATGATGGTGGTGAGGAGAATGGTGTTGTCAAATGTGGTTTTTCACCATTCCCATTACCTTTTGGATTCTTGTATCCATCTCCTTTTCCTCCTTTTGAACACTTATCTCCCTTTGGAATATCTGAGCTCTCACCTTGCATCCTTGTGCTTCTCTCCTAATAAAGAAATTTAACCATTATTGCAATATCAACGAATGATTTCCTGAAGGATTTTTCATCCTATGACATATTTTCATGCTCTCCTTTATGTGAAATGCATGTTAAAGCCTCAACTGCAATTTGAGGAAGAATTTGTGGTGGAGATTGTGGCAAACTTGCTCTCCTTACACTTGACCTAACTTGAGGACATGCAACAACAATATTTCCTTCTCCTCTCTTGAGCTTCAACCTTGTAATAATAAAATACAATTTCAAACAAATTAAATCCTCACAACAACAGGAAAACCAAGGATATGATACCAAAATTGATATTTATTAGATCTTAATGAAATTGCGCTTGAGGGTTTGTAAATGGAAAATGTTAAAAACTGAGTGTTATGAGCCTTTATGTTAAATTTTTAAACACATGAAGAATAAAATATAAAAATATGAAATAACAGAAACAATAGATAAATGCACCATAAAAATAACCACAACACAATAAATGATGAAGGAGTTCACCCATCCTGGTCTATGTCTCCTTGGTACAGCTTCCAATGCCTTGGCCCTCTTTCATTATGCTCAATATGATGATTACATTCATTTACATTGGGGTGAAAATGTGAAGTTTGTTAACACTTTTTGCCCTTTTTTGAGAAAAAAATATCATTTTTTTCTATTCTTCAACTTCTACAAGCCATAAAAAAATTTCTCTTTAGAATTTCATTTTACGATCAAAAAATAAAACTTGTCAGAAATTTTATTAGCTTTCAATTAATTATTTTTTGAATTTTTTTTATTCACATTTGATTTGTCAACTTAACATTTCTTTGAGTTTGTGTTCTTTAAAAATCGAAGGATTCATAAAAATTCATGTTGAAACACGTTGGTGTATTCTTTTAAAACTTTGTGTTTTTGAGAAATAAATGTGTTACAATAGTCTAAATAGAGTCTACTTCCGTATAGCTATATTTACGAAACCAAATGATGCATATCATAATTACTAGAATTTTTTGAACTGATCAAGTATGAAAAAACTACATATTTTGTATATGTTTCGGCTCACGTGAAGTCTCTCAACATATTAGTTCTTAACTAAAAATCTGATAACTACCCATTACAGATGATAGACCAATGTAATGCACCATAATTTTTTATTTTTTATTTTTTTTACTGTGTATTTTGGAAGATACAGAATTTTGGTTTCACTAACTTGTAATCACCTTGAAAAGTTGTTTGCACCCATTTTATTACAAAATTAGTTAAAATTAGTAAATATCTATGAATTTCCATAAAAGTTATATTTCCTGAAAGTAGATTGAATTTTGCAAATGATTTTCTTAGTTCTAAAAGTTAACTCATAAATTTTGATGGAGGTTAATTATTCCAAAGTTGAAGAAACGTGTTTAGAGCCAAGTTGCTGCATATTTGCAAACATGTTAGTTTGGCTAAAATTTTGAAATAGTTCGGCCGAATTGTTTTTTGCCAATCTGTCCCGTTAGTTTAAATGAAAAATATTTTTTGCCAAAATTTCTATAAAATTTTGACTGAACTTATGCTCGCAAATTACGTCAACTCAAAAATTCAATGAAGCCCCTCCAAAAAAAAAAATTTCGTAACTATATAAATATCCGAAAACAGGATCATTATTTTCGCACATTTCTTCATTTGGGCTTAAATTTGAAAGGACATTTTTTTGGAGGTAATCCTTAAAGTGACATTTTTTTGGAGGTTTTTTGGGCTTAATTTTCAAATGACATTTTTTGGAGGTATTTTTTAAACTGGCATTTTTTTAGGAGGTTTTTTGGGCTTAATTTTCAAAGGAAATTTTTTGGAGGTACCTTTTAAAGTGACATTTTTTAGAGGTTTTTTTTTTGGAGTTAATGCTTACATTCCATATTTGAGAAATTGGTTTGTGATGGTTCATAAATTCTCTCAACCATTCTCTCTAAATTAGGAATAAGTTGGATCTCAAAAACTCTATTTAATAGAGTAATATGAATGTAATCCGCGTGTGAGTGTGTTTACACATACACCATTTTGTGCATAATATATGATTATGTTTCTGTAATTGTGTGATTTTAGCTATTTATTTCATGGTATCAGAGCGTCAGGCTAGTATTGAAATACTGAGATTATTAGAAGTAGCGAAATCTTTTTTTTATAAGAATTAGTGTGAATTATTTTCTTTGGGTTTCTGAATTTCCATGAGGTCTTGAACCTGTTGAATTCATTCTTTGTGTGGAAGATTTGTGGCAAGTTCTAAGAGCTTGCAAATCACTGTAGAGCGCAGTGGAAGCGTCATGGGAACTTGGTGTCAATTCATCACATGATGTTGGCAGGGGCTCTAATGTTTTACAATGAACAGGTCTATGTAGTCCTTGAAACTTGGGAAAATAATTCATTGCAGTATCATAATTTTGAAGGCAATTGACAAAACAAAAATTTGCATGGATTTCTGTCAAAAAATATCTGTTTGAAGTAGTCATCAAATCCGCTGACTTCTGGATTACTGAAAATGCCACCTATCTTACCGGAAGATATTCTCAAAGTTCCTACAGTCTCTGTACACACGTACACACGTACACACGTTCTCATTTCCTATTGCATGATTTAGAAGGGCCAATGTTTTAGTGAAGCAGATGTACGATTTATTGGAAGAGAAAAAACAGAAGGCTAGAAATGACCCTTCAGAGGTGAAAGAGTTAGTTGACACATTGAAGCAATCCATGACAGTTTTGGATGAAGGAATCGCTGCACTGGGTTTGTTGCGAGCTAGCGTGGAGCAGTGGCATTGTTCTTTCACACAATGAGACAGAGCGTGATGGACTCAGAAGAGCGGTCTTCTCATGCTGTGGATTTGAACATAGCGGCGGTGATTGCTACTCAACCTTACATATGAAATGCACGAGGACCAAAAAAAAATGAATCTGAAAAGATTGTACATTTTGATTGCCACTTCGAGATATCGTTTGGAGATGTCAGCTTTCGAGTAACACATAAATTTTTTTTATTGTCATGGAAGGAGTAGTAACAGTTATTATAGTGCTCATATTTGTTTGGCGGAAAATTTTAGTTTGAATATATAAGCGTTGAGGCAGAGAGAGTATTTTTTATTTTCTTAGGCCCATCGGATCCGGCATCGTGGCTAGAGAGGATCGTCTTTCAATTCCAAGGAAGCTTTAGCCAGTGGTCGTGCTGTTATTGAAATATATTTTTGTTTTAGTAGTATTATATTTGTTTGTAGATTATGTGAGATAAATAATCAGTTAAAGGTCATTTTGTAACACTGATTCTAGATACATTTTGTATCTAGACGACTTTTCTAGATAACTGGTGAGTACAGCGGTTGGCACCCATGTATCTCGGTGGATGGGAGCTTTTCCATAGAATGAATAGGAGTTCACCAATTGCAAAATTTAATAAATTGTGTTTGAAGAGATCAATTGGAAGTAAGGCTCAATATGGATGGTTGTCCAGATAGCATGGAAGTTGCGGATCTAGGGAAGGATCTCTTGTTAGTGTTAGACATGGAAGTGGTCTCCTAATGAGGTTATGTGACAGATTGGGATGCTGTTCAGTAATTGACTTCAGGAGGTCCTTGATTCAGGAGTTGAGGAAGCGAACTCGGGAATCCAACTTGCCAACTACACCTTTCCGAGGGTTATGAGGCAACTTGATGGAGCATCTACTGATAAGCTTGATTATTTTGTTATTTATGAGTGAATTCAATAAATTCATGTAATGTAATCATTAAGGGGGGATGTTGGAGTTAATTCTTACATTCCATATTTGAGAAATTGGTTTGTGATGGTTGAGAAATTCTCTCAACCATTCTCTCTAAATTAGGAATAAGTTGGATCTCAAAAACTCTATTTAATAGAATAATATGAATGTAATGTGAGTGTGTTTACACATACACCATTTTGTGCATAATATATGATTATGTTTTTGTAAATGTGTGATTTTAGCTATTTCTTTCATTTTTGGGATTAATTTTCAAAGGAAATTTTTTGGAGGTATTTTTTAAAGTGACATTTTTTTTGAGTAAGTGTTTTGGGTTGAAGTAAATCTTTTATAACAATTTTTTAAAGTGAATTTTGTCTAATTTTTAAAATGAATTATTTTTTCAGGACTGGGAAGGAAATATTATGAGCTTCATTTCATTGTTAAATGACATATTTATGGTATATTTTTTTTAAGTAAGTGTTTTGGGTTGAAGTATGTCTTTTGTGAAAAAAAATTAAAATGATTTTTTTCAAAATTAAATCTTTTGTGTTGTTTTTTTTAATTGAGTTTATATTGAAGGAAATTGTTTGAGATTCATACTACATTATTATGGGAAATCAAATGAATTTCAATGGAAAATATGATTAAACAAGAGACCTGAGGCTCGTAGAGAAAAGGGGAGAGAATATCACAGAAAAAGACATAAGAACGCTCAAATATTGAAAGGGAAAATCAATCTCAACTAGAATTTGAAGCAGTATGTAAATGTAAATATTATAAATTTGATATTCAAAATTTTACTAGTGGATTGTGAAACTTAATTTTTATTTGATGAACTAATTTGAAAAATATTTTTCAATGTAAACAGAGTGAGATATTCCTCAAAACATTGATGATGAGATAGAAAGTTTTGAAAGAGAAAGTGAAAGATATATTGAACCAATGATTGAAGATGTTGAAAATGTTGAAAGAAATTCAAGTGAAGAAATTGAATCACCGGGTATGTATATATATGTTGAATGTGTATTATTGAAATTATAAATATTTGCTAATTTAATTGTTTATTGAATATGTAAACTCATTATGTGCATTTAATTCTAATATGTACAAATGAAATCAATATCGATGATGAGATGTTAGAAAATGTTGAGACTAACACATATGGAGATAAAAAAGTTGACCATGTTATACGATATCGTGTTAAGCATATTATTGATACATTCTTCAAAGATGAAAATGTGGCACTTAGGGAAAAAATGTTGAAAAGTCTCTTAACATCAAAGAAATTAAAAGAAGCTATGACTTTATTGTGTATTCGAAAATCAACAAAAGATAAAAAAAATTGAAGGAAAATGTGATACAAAATATACATAGTGCTCTAAAGCCAATTGGAATATCTATGAAGAAAAGTGATTTCGATGCACGTAGAGAAATACAAATGGTAGTGGCTTTGTCAAGTACTAAAGAGAATCATTTGGTAAAATCTATGGCACAAATTACGAACCTCACAACAAATTTTGCACAAACATCGTAAATTTCAATTTTAAATAGATCTAAATGATGAAATTGCTTGTTGGACAATTATTTGTAGTAAAACATACAAATATAGACTTGGAGAATATGTTAAAAAAATAATATATGAATTTTGGATGAAAAATTCACCTGTTTCAGATAGAGTTGGTCAACAAGTTCATAGAAGAGAATCGTGAAAGTAATGTCTCAATCAGTGCTTTTGTGCAACAAAATCCATGATATATTAAACCTATCACTATACACAACACTTGTTGTTATCATTACCATGTGGAATTTCAGTTATATTATGACACATTCCTTAATTTTGGTAAAACATTTTGGAAATATTCACCTCCTCCTTCCACTCTCCATGATTGCATATCTTAAATTCTATGTGGAATAGAAAGCCATGAATTATTTTATCAAAAGAAATGTGTTAGTGGTAAAAAATGTGATGATTGTGAAAATTTGACTTTATTTCAAAACAAATATCATAATGATATAAATGATCAATCATTTTCCAACATAAAAGTGAAATGGAAGAGATACAAATATATTCATACATGGATTGGTTCAAGCAGTACTACAAGTGCTAAAAGAATTGATTTACAAGAAGAAGAAATTTTTGTGATAGAGTTTTTGAGAAATTTTGAGGAAAAAATTTATAAATACACCAAGCATTCCCATAGAGCTCGATGGCAGGACTTTCAATTCAAAAAATACCTTGAACTTTTCCACGAGGGACCAGTTTTTCAATAGTTGATTTTGTAGATAACTATACACGTGTTCCTCAAAAAGGAATACAGAGTGAATAATATCTTTCTAACCAAGTCTCCATGCTTTCCCATATTATATATAGACACGCTAAACAAAATGTTGATCAAATAGAAAACATGAATGAAAATCAACATGTTATTAAATAATATCACTTTTATGTAAGTGATGATCGTACACATGATACATATTTTGTAAAAAAATATTTTGAAAAGATTTATGACTCCTTGAAAATTCATGAACTAAAATTTAATGAACATTGGATATGGTCAGATGGATGCGCAGGTCAATTCAAATCTTCATGATCATTCTTTTAGTTGTGTCCTCTTCATATGAAAACCCCCATTAATCATTGTTGGAATTTCTTTGTGACTAGTTATGGAAAAGGAGAACATGATGGTGCAGGGGCATGTATAAAACTAGCACTTCGAAGAGATCTAATGGAATACTCTGAAAACCAACTTGTCTTAGCTGAAAATTTTATTCAATGGTGCATCGTTGCATTAAGCCATGAGACTGATTGGTCAAGGGAAGTACGAAGGTACATGTACATATATATATATATATATATATATATATATATATATACAAATCAACTTGCACGCATACACACACACATAGAGATATATATAGATGTGTGTATTTGTGTGTGCATGTGTGTGTGTCATGCGTAGAACTTTAATATGTACATGATCTAACTTTTATTACATTTTTAATTTTAGACATTATTTATCACAATGATTATCTTCGATGGTATTTTGAATAACATATTTATATTCTTGTTTGAATTTTCCATATAGGTTTTTTTGACATATTGGGGTCCAATATTTAGATATATCGATTCGAGATGAAGTTGACACAATAAAATGGACTCAAAAATTCTACTGAATTAAAACAAAGCAGTACCAAAATGTGTTTCCATTTGATAAAAGAAAATATTCTTGTTTTTGTCATGTTTTCATGGACAACACAAAATCCAACGATGTTTGTGAAAAAAATGTATTTAAACTATTAGCAACATACATAAATAAATACGAGGGAGAAAATGTTTGTTGAAAACTTTGAAGAAATGCAATCAGAGGAGACTATAGTATCATCTGATGGTGATCAAGTCTCTGATATTGTTAGAGAAGGTAACATTTCAATTTCTTCCAAATGATAGATATCTAGAAATAGATAATAAAATCAAGTACACATGTTAATTTTAAAGTTAATTTTTCATTTTAATTATGATCTAAATTTATTTAAGATTGTTGTATTGTGTAGGAGATGTTTTTGTTATAGTTTCACCTACTACCAATGTAGAAAATGTGATGTATTATTTGATGTGTTTCACTGAACGAAAGATGAAAATTATTGGAAAACTATGATGATAATAGTTTTATATATGACAGATGGTCTATTATACTAAAAGGCTATTTTTTCCAATAGACTCATCAAAGTTAGGATTTTTTTTACTTTCATGACTATGAGCCTAAAGTCATAAGTTGTCAATATAGTCACTTGGTTTGTGTAACACACATAAAGTTGATAGAATTTCAATCAAGGAAAATTTTGAAAATTAAGAAATGAAAATTTTCAAAAGACGTTCATGAACGGATCATGGAATATGGCGTTCCATTAGAATTTTTTTGATTGAACTGTCCAATAATTTCGTCTCCTTGGATTCATCTTTTAGAACTTATAGAACTCAAGTAGAAATTTTTAGCCTTATTTTTTTTCATTCTTAAGTTTTAAAATTATTATAATATGTATATTTTATGTTATATGTACAAGTGTTTGCACATGTACATTATTTTGGTACATGCACGCGAGTAATTTATACACATGTAGATTATCTGGTCTTAAATGATTTCATACATTAGTTGGTACAATTTATGTCATAATTTCATTATTTCAAAAATTACATGTGTATCTAGCACATTTGATATAATTCAAATTTTAAGTTGTGATTTTGTTTTAGACATCTATTAAGAAAATTATAATATTCATTCTTGTATGCAAAATGTGTGGTACATGTTTTGTAATTTCCAGTTTCTTATCAACTGACATCCAAAGTAGCTTTTCTATGTAGATTTTAATTAAAAGTGTCGTGTAGTGGATATGTTTTAATGCAATTTTTAAAGTTTAAGATGGTTTGAAACATCTATGAACGCCTAGAATTTTATGGTTGTTTTGAGATATATATATCGATATTTATTTTACTTCAATCATTTTTACATATATTCATGAGCTTAAATATGTTTAAAACCATCTATGATTGTTTTAAATGACATGGATGATCATGCAAAATTTACCTAAATATCACCTTTAATAGAAATCCTATTTATATAAGATTCACACATGTTCAAATGCATAACATATAGCCATGTGTTTTGTAATTTCAAATTTCCATCTATATTAATTTTAAATAAAAAATAACAAAACAACTTGAGTTTTAAACACAAAAAATTATCTCACAACATGTGATCACATGCCAAATGTAAAAACTATACAAAATTTAAAATCATTCTTGATAAATGTAAATGTAGTTCAACTATCAGAAATGTAAAATATGTCCACAATTTATATCATGAACAATAAAAGTAAATATATATAATGATGTATAGTGTTATTATTTTTAGATATATACATCAATATGCATTGTACTCGAATAATTTTTACATATATTCAAATGTACTTCAATCATTTTTACATATATTCATGAGCTTAAATGTATTAAACCATCTATTATTGTTTTAAATGACATGTATGATCATGCAAAATGCACCTAAATATCACCTTTAATAGACATCCTAATTATATAACATTCACACATGTTCAAATGCATAACATGTACCATGTGTTTTGTAATCTCAAATTTCAATTTAAATAACAAATAACAAAATAAACTGAGTTTTAAAAACAAAACATTATATCACAAGATGTAATCACATGCCAAATGTAATAACTAACCAAAATTTAAAATAATTCTCGATAAAAGTAAATGTAGTTAAACTATCCAAAATTTTTATCATAAACAACAAAATTAAATATATATAAGAATGTATAGTGTTGCAAGTATCAAGTTATATAGAAAAGTAAATATGACTGCATAAATAAGACTATCTGTATACAAAAATTAAATTTAAGACTATCTATCAAATAAAATGTTGCATCTGCATCATGAATCAAATAGACATGGATGCAATGTATTTTCCAACAGCGTCCTGAGCCTCCTTGTGGTATGATATGAAGAACGAGGAATCTATATACAACCTGTAAACATTAAAATTTGATGTTTTAAAATTTAATGAGAATGTAGAACTTCATTAAAAAAAAAATTGGAAAAAAAAATCATGCAATACCTCATGTAGTTCCCTATCCATTGTTTCGTGTTGGTCATCCATTAATACATCATCCATGGTAAACTGTACAATATACATGTAGAAGTATATATATATATATATATATATATATATATATATATATATATATATTACAAATTTTCAAATGAAAATGCATAAACTAATTTTCTATACTATTAAAAAAATAGATGCCTTGTTCAAATTGTTTGGATGCTCCCATTCCATCATAAAACTACTTTAGGAGTCCTTCACTAATGGTGACTGATTCACAAACCCAAAATTCAAAAATTGTATAACTATAAAATAACTCAAGATCTAGATCTCATTTTTTAATGAAACGTTCACTTAAATTTATAACTTAAACATAAGTGAATATTTGAATACTTTTGGTAGTGGATTTTGGCACATTTCCTAACAGGGAAGAAGAGGGTGTCTATGAACGAAAATCATCTCCACAGACCTAAAATTAAAAAAATTTAAAATTGTAAAATAACTCTAGATATAGATCTCATTTTTTAATGAAACTTTCACTTGAATTTATAACATAAAAACATAAGTGAAAAATTGAATACTTGTGATGGCGGATTTGGCACATCTCCTAGAAGGGAAGAAGAGGGTGGCTTCGAATGAAAATCATCTCCACAAACCTAAAATTCAAAAATTTTAAAAGTGTAAAATAATTCGAGATCTAGATCTCTTTTTTTAATGAAATTTTAACTTAAATTTATAACTTAAAAAAATATTTAAGTGAAAAATTATTCATACCTGTGATGGTGGATTTGGCACATCTCCTAACAAGGAAGAAGAGGGTGGCACGAAAAATTTCAAGGATGGAAATTTATCGTAAAGATTAGAAACCATCGCGAATCTTACTAATCCATAATATCCAAAATATAAAATGTTTGGTGATATTTTAGTAAAAATATTCAAACTTCTAATGGTTTTATATAGTCTCTATAAAATTTTGGCGACTTTTAAGGTAAAAATTTTTTGTCTTATAAAATTTGGGCGAATCATTTTTATGAAAAAATGAAAATTGGAGAATATTTTTTTTTAAAGATGGAAAATTATCCCATCTGCGAATATTAGCCCCTAAAATTTTTCGTGGAGGGTGGCTCCATTGCGAAAACATCGGACAGAATCAGAATATGTTAACATTTAATTCTATACATACATGTGTACACAATTATTTATTTGCAAAATCTGTCATCATAATACTCATATAATATTAGATTAATAATTGTACATCAACATCATGAACACTTAAAAAGTACTAACTTTTGCCAACATATCATCTTTATTATGAGAACCTGAAGGTTTGACTGTGATATTATCAAAATCTTCGTTCATCACGCATGTTAACGAAAAATGGTGTTCAAATATGATGCATTTTTGTTAGATTAACATATACAAATAAGAATGTATATGTATTTATTACAAATTATACATTAAAATATTCACCTTAACAATTAACACATACCAATCCCATGCCCTCTTCCTCATGAAAAATTAATTCATGCCAACCATTGTGAAAATGCTTTACATATGTTCTAAGCTCTTCAATACTCGTGTTTTCTATCTCATCATTTGTATACTACACAAAATTAGCATGTGTATTCTCTCATGCTCTTTATCGATTCAGACAAACATAAATTCCACCAAGTCCACTCTGAACATTGTCTATGATGGTATCCCTTGCTTCTAGACTAATTTGAGAAGTGTCATCCATCTCTGACCACAAAGTTTCCACACGAAGAGTTCGGCTTACCAATGGTTTCTCGGGGCAAGGCAACTCAACATCACGCTTAGCGCCCGTAGGGTCACATAATTGATTTTTCCAAGAACCACAAAATTCAGAGGGAAGGTCATTGTAATTGGGTTTCATTCTCAAGAAAACTTCTACGTAAAATAATTTTTCAAAATAAATAGTAACCTCGTTGTTCCATGGTAATATTCCATAGGCAGCAAGGTGCCTATCATACAAATGTCAAGCTATATCAGGGTGCTTGAAATATTGAACCTTTAGCATAATTCTTTTATGCCCTTGTTTGAAATTAAACATAGATTTTTCCATTACTTTTGTAACTTGGTGTTTTACATCCTCCCATGTATCAGGACCCATCATTTTTTCGTTTATTTTCCTCATAACTTCTACAAAAGTACCAGTGGTTGGCCCAAGATTTTTGTAAACATCTACAAGTGTGCTTAAAGAGTGCGTAACTATTCCTAATCTTCCGCAACTCTCAAAAGGGAGCTTCAAAGACAAAATATCTTTCTTCAATTTTAAATAAAGATGTTCACACCTTTGTAATGTGCATTTTTGAATGTTTGTTTCCCAAGGTAAATCAGAAATGTTAGAAGGATAAGTCATGGTCGGCATACAACCTTCTTTTTGAACAACGCAGACTGGACTTTGTCTTTTTCGAGTGAAATTTTCACCCTATGCATCAATATATAAAATTACATGTATAAATAAAAAAACTTCTGAACAAATTTGTACAAAATTTATTTTAACCATACAAAAAATTACATAAATAATTTAAAACAAACTAATAACTAAATGAAAATAGAATTCAGATTGATAGCCACCTCGAGATGGCTGGGAAACATCATGCCCACCCTCAGATCATTGAACCAGAATGACCACCCATTGATTGGCCACAACCCATTGGTTGAGAACAAACATGTACATGGTTTCCAAAAACACTAGAATTTTCCTTAAAAATATATTAAATTAACATGTATTGAAAATTCCTTAATTTTTATTGCATATTCCTTAAATTTTATGGGACAAATTAAATTTAAATGGTTTTCCTTAAATTTTATGGGAGAAATGGCATGTACATGGTTTTCCTTAAATTTTATGGGAGAAATGACGTGTACATGGTTTTCCTTAAATTTTATGGGAGAAATGACGTGTACATGCTTCCCAAATACAGTAGCAAGGAGAAATGAGATGTACATGGTTTTCCTGAATGTTTATGGTGGAAATGACATGCACATGGTTCCCAAAAACACTAGAAAATGCCTTAAAGTTTATGGGAGAAATGACATCTACATGGTTTCCAAAAACAATAGAATTTTCCTTTAAAATATATTAAATGAATATTTAATTCAAATTTCTTAAATTTTATTGCAAATTCCTTAAAGATTATGGAAGAAATGACATCTACATGATTTTTCTTAAATTTTATGGGAGAAATTACATGTACATGGTTTTAATTAAAGTTTATGGTAGAAATGACATGTAAATGGTTCCAGAAAACACTACTAAATGCCTTAAAGTTTATGGGAAAAATGACATGTACATGGTTTCCAAAAACACTAGCTTTTTCATTCTCCTTAAAGTGTAATTTTATGGGAGAGATGACATGTACATGGTTTCCAACAACACTACCATTTTCCTTGACGTTTATGGGAGAAATGACATGTACATGGTTTCCAAAAACACTAGAATTTTCCTTAAAGTTTATGGGAGAAATGACATGTACATGGTTAAAGTCCATGGGATAAATTACATGTACATGATTTCCAAAAACACTAGTGAATGCCTTAAAATTTATGGGAGAAATGACACATGTACATGGTTAATTTTATGGGAGAAATTACATGTACATGGTTTCCAAAAATAATAGAAATTTTTTATGAGAGAAATCACATGTACATGGTTAAGTTTATGGGAGAAATGACATGTATATGGTTAATTTTATGGGAGAAATGACATGTATTTCGTTTCAGAAAACACTAGAAAATTCCTTAAATTTTATCAGAGAAATGACATGTCCTTGAATTTAGCTCTAAGTTTTTTAAAGGTGATAGCCATGTGATATTAAAGGAATCCTTGCATTTAGCTTTAAATTTTATAAAGGCGATAGACGTGATTTTGAAAGCATGCTTGTTGGTAAATGAGTAACAACACATCCTAGTCATTATGGATGGTTGGTTAGGTAGAAAATTCCTTAAATTTTATGGTAGAAATGACATGTCCTTGCATTTAGGTATAATTTTTATAAAGATGATAGACATGTGATTTTTAAATAATCATTGCATTTAGCTATAAGTTTTATAAAGGTGATAGACATGTGATTTTAAAATAATCCTTGCATTTAGCTATAGGTTTTATAAAGGTGATAGACATGTCATTTTGAAAGTGTCCTTGTTATTTAATGAGTAACAACACATCCTAGCCATTATGGTTGGTTGGTTATGTGATAGTGGACCCCTATGAGGTGATAGACACATTGAGCTAATCTTCTTATAAAGGTGATAGACATGTGATTTTGAAAGCACCCTTGTTGTTAGAAAGTTCACGGGCTAAATGAGTAACAAAACATCCTAGCCATAATGGTAGGTTAGGTGATAGTGGACCCCTATGAGGTGATGGAGACATATAGCTAAATTTTTTATAAAGGTGATATACATGTGATTTTGAAAGAATCCTTATTGCTAAAAAGGACAGGGGCTAAATGAGTAACAACAAATCCTAGCAATTATGCAGTTGGTCTAATTGTTAGGTGGAGATGTTTAATCTCCATAGGTCTCAAATTTGATAAGTATATCATTGAATTGTCAACAGAGTCCTATGGAATGTGTTATATGTTTCATATATTGAAACATAACTTTGTCAAGTTAGACCCTAATTTCATCTATTGAAATTAACTTTGTCGAGTTTGAGCAGTAATGCTAATTTCAAATGTATTTTGAAAAGGAATGGTAATTTCAGGAATAATTTCGGATGGATGTTTATTTTTTTGTTTGGTTTTTTATATTCTCCAGTGTTCTTTGACATGGTGTTATAATTTAGAGGTGCATGAGTGAGCATGAAAAATGAGATTAAGCGGATAACATATTCAACTCTGCAAAATATAAAAATATATCATTTCTTTCCTTGGCTAGGTATTAGCTCTTTTATTTATAGTACACTCTTCTTGTAACTTATGAAACATATCTGGTCTAATTTGGTGTCAATATCAATATCATGTAGCCTCTCAAATGTTCTTTTAGTTGGTACTTAAAATCATGTTCTTCGGTTTACTTTCATAGATGGTTAAAATTTAGAGGTCCATTGGTGAGAATGAAAAATTAGATTAAGTAGAGAGCACATTCAACTTTGAAAAATATAAAAATATATCATTTAATTTCTTTACCAAGTATTACCTCTCTTATGCGTATTACACTCTCGCTCAAACTAAAAAATTAGAAAAATTATATAGACATGAGAGCTACTTCAAATGCATTTCTTTAAATGAAAAAAAATTCATTGTTTTCTGATAAAAATTTATGGAAATACACACAAACAGACAAATTATAAAAATCATATAGACTTGAGTGCTTCTCCAAATGCATTTCTTTAATTGAAAAAAAAAGCATTGTTTTATGATGTACAAAATTATGTAAATACAGACAAGCAAACAAATTAGAAAAATATTATAGAGTTCAGAGCTACTCCAAATGTATTTCTTTAATTCAAAAAATAAAAAAAATCATTGTTTTCTGATACAAAATTATGTAAATACAGACAGAAAAACAAATTAGGAAAAGTATATAGACTTGAGAGGTACTCAAAATGCATTTTTTTAATTGAAAAAAAAAACAATTGTTTTCTAATACAAAATTATGTAAATACAAATAGACAAACAAATACTTATATCTCATCAGAACACTGTTGACATTGCTATACGAAAATTTCTTGCATATTTTTTAGTTATGAATCCAAATTCTCTATGGAGCTTCAGATTATATATGAAACATCTTGATGATTTAATGATGTATTTGATGATGCTTCAATGCCTAAGGAATTAACCTTACAATCAGAGCTAATGAAATGAAACAATAAATGCAATCTATGAAAGCAATATAAAGTTGTAAAGAACCTTAAGACATAATAGAGAAAATGATTTTGAGGGCATGAAAACTCTATAGATTAAATAACAGGACTATAAACCCAGCCTCCTACAATATAGAGCATATAAACAAGATAATAATCACAAAGATAAATAACATGACTATACACCCAGCCTTAAATAACATAGATTAAATTTTTTTGCAAAAATAAATCATAAAATCATGCCTAATGGAATGAAACAATAAAAGAAGACTATAAAAGTAAGATAAAATTGTAAAGAAGAAAGAAATAAATTTTGAGGGCATGAAAACTCTAATCAAATGAAACAATAAAAGAAACCTATGAAATTACGATAAATCTGTAAAGAACCTTAAGAAAGAATAGATAAAGAAATTGTGAGGGCATGAAATCTCTCTATATTAAATAACATGACTATACACCCATCCTTATATAATATAGAGCATATAAATAAGATACGAATCACAGGGATTCAATAAAAGGACTATACACCCAGCCTTAAATAAGAGAGATGAAATTTGTTTGCAAGAATTAATCTTATAATCAGGCCTAATCAAATGAAACAATAAAATCATCCTATGAAAGTAAGATAAGTTTGTTAGGACCTTAAGAAAGAACAAAGAAATCGATTGTAATGGCATGAAAACTGTAATGAAATGAAACAATAAAAACAACCCACGAAAGTAAGATAAAGTCGTAAATAAAATTAAAACACAACATATAAAGCAATTGTGTGGGCATGAAAACTTTGTAGATTAAATAACAGGACTATAAACCCAACCTTATACAATATAGAGCATAGAAATAAGATAATAATCGCAGATATTAAATAACATGAATATACACCCAACCTTAAATAACAGAGATGACTTTTTTTTGCAAGAATTAATCTTACAATTAGGCCTAATGAAATGAAACAATAAAATAAACATATGAAAGTATGATAAAGTTGTAAAGGAGATTAAGATAGAAAAAAGAAAGCAATTGTGAGGGCATGAAAAATCTAATGAAATGAAACAATAAAAAAAACCTATGAAAATAAGATAAAGCTGTAAAGAACCTTAAGGAAGAAGAGAGAAGGTAATTGTGAGGGAATAAAAACTTTTTATATTAAATAACGTGACTATACACACATCCTTCTACAATATAGAGCATATAAATAAGATAAGAATCATAGAGATTAAATAATATGACTATACACCCAGCCTTAAATAACAGAGATGAAATTTGTTTGCAAGAATTAATCTTACCATGAGGCCTAATGAAATGAAATAATAAAAGAGGCCTGTGAAGGTAAGATAAAGTTGTAAAGGACCTTGATATAGAATAAAGAATTCAATTTTAAGGGCATGAAAACTCTAATGAAATGTAACAATAAAAGAAACCTATGAATGTAAGATAAATCTGTAAAGAACCTTAAGACATAACAGAGAAAGAAATTGTGAGGGCATGAAAACTCTGTAGATTAAATAACAGGACTATACAACGAGCCTTATAAAATATAGAGTATATAAATTAGATACTAATCACATATTTTAAATAACAGGAATATAAGTCGAGCCTTAAATAACATATATAAAATTTGTTTGCAAGAATTAATCTTACAATCAGGCCTACTGAAATGAAATACTAAAATCGGCTTATGAAATTAAGATAAAGCTGTAAAGGACCTTAAGACATAATAGAGAAAGAAATTTTGAGGGCATGAAACTCTAATGAGATGAAACAATAAAATAGACCTATAAAAATAAGATAAATCTGTAAAGAACCTTAAGACATAATATAGAATGCAATTGTGAGGGCATGAAAACTCTGAAGATTAAATAACAGAACTATAAACACAACCTTATACCTATAGAGCATATAAATAAGACAAGAATCACAAAGATTGAATAACAGTACTATACACCCAGCCTTAAATAACATAGATGAACTTTTTCTACAAGAATTAATCTTATAATCGGGCCTAATGAAATGAAACAATAAAATCATCCTATGAAAGTAAGATAAAGTTGTAGAGGACCTTAAGACAAAATAGAGAAAGAAACTATGAGGGCATGAAAACTCTAATCAAATGGAAAAATAAAAGAAACCTATGAAAGTAAGATAAATCTAGAAAGAACCTTAAGACAGAATAGAGAAAGAAATTGTGAGGGTATTAAAACTCTGTAGATTAAATAATAGGACTATGCACCCAGCCTTATACAATATAGAGCATATAAATAATAAAAGAATCACAGAGATTAAATAACAAGACTATACACGCAGCCTTAAATAACAGAGATGGATTTTTTTTGCAAGAATTATTATTACAATCAGGCCTAATGAATTGAAACTTGATAAAAGCATCCTATGAAAGTGAGGTAAATTTGTAAAGGACCTTAAGACAAAAAAGAGAAAGAAATTGTGAGGGCATAAAAACTCTAATTTAATGAAACAATAAAAGAAACCTATGAAAGTAAGATAAATTTGTAAAACACCTTAATAAAGAACAAAGAAAGAAATTGTGAGGGCATGAAAACATTGTATAATAAATAGCAAGACTATACACCCAGCCTTAAATAACGTAAATGAATTTTTTTTGCAAGAATTAATCTTAAAATCACACCTAATGAAATGAAACAATAAAAGGAGCGTATGAAAGTAAGATAAAGTTATAAAGTACCTTAAGACATAACATATAAATAAATTGTGAGGGCATGAAAACTCTAATGAAATGAAACAATAAAAGAAACCTTTGAAAGTAAGATAAAGTTGTAAGGAACCTTAAGGCAGAGTAGATAAAGTAATTCTGAGGGCATGAAAACTCTATAGATTAAATAATAGGACTATACACCCAGCCTTATACAATATATAGCATATAAATAAGGTAAGAATCACCGAGATTAAATAACATGACTATAGATTGAGTCATAAATAACAGAGATGAAATTTTTTTGCAAGAATTAATCTTACAATGAGGCCCAATGAAATGAAACAATAAAATAAGCCTATGAAAGTAAGATAAATTTGTAAGGGACCTTAAGAAAGAACGTAGAAAGGAATTGTGAGGGCATGAAAGCTCTAATGAAATGAAACAATAACAGAAACCTATGAAGATAAGATTAAGTTGTAAAGAACCTTAAGATAGAATAGAGAAAGAAAATGTGAGGGCATGAAAACTATGTAGATTAAATAAAAAGACTATACACCTAGTCTTAAATAAGACAGATGAAATTTGTTTGCAATTATGTATATTAAATAACAGGACTATACACCCAACCTTATACAATATAGAACATTTAAATAATATAAGAATCAGAGAGATTAAATAACATGACTATACACATAGCCTTAAATAACATAGATGAAATTTGTTTGCAGGAGATTAAATAACATAGATGAAATTTGTTTGCAAAAGATTAAATAATAGAGAAGCATTACAAAAGGGAGCGTTAAGGCTATTTTTTTTTTTTTTATTAACCTGAATATACAGATCTTCATTTGGATTTTTTTATACAATCTATAAAGGGGCAGAAAAATTAAGAGAAACAACAAAAGTGGCTTTCTCTTCCATATAAAATATGAATAATTGGTTTTTATGTGCAAATAGAGATGGGCCATGTTTCTAATATCCAAGAGATAGCTACAATGTTTGACTCAAGTTCTAATGAATTTGTTTACAATAGCCCAAATCTGACTTCGACCAAGTGATGGCCAGGAGGCTTCGGAAAGTGTCAACACATGAAATCGTATATGTTGGCCTCATAACTAATGGTCAGAACTACAGAGTGCATGCTTTTATTTTTCAAATACACAATTTGGAAGATCACCAATCACTTCCAGGAGTTACATTTGTTGATATTGGTTTGGAAATGGTACATATAATACCATGGATAATGGGCTTATAATATGATCATGTTCAGATACCACGCAATAAAATGCTAATGCAGCTTTCAAAATTTACAATATACGGAAAATATTTGCATTATCATTGATTGCGCCAAGATATTTGAAATATGATATCATTGGTGCGTCAAGATATTCAAAATCCGATGTAAACATTAAAATGGGAGCATTACAATAACAAGACAACCTTAGAAGGCTTTAAACCGATTAATATGGATGATATAAATGTTGTGGAACATATTTTCCTCAAAATTGAATCCTTATAGGGCTTTGTAATTCAAACCCATGCACAAACGAAATTGCAGGAAAACCGACCTATATTTATACCCCCTACGAAGTAAAAACTTATACAATGATTATAGTTAATGATTGTAACAACTCTTACCATATCCATAATACTCTACATCTAACAGCTATACCTCTATAGGTGGAAATGAAAAATTCCACTCATACCCCTATCTTACAAGATAATACTAGAGAAGTAAAATTTTAAATTAGACTCCTTAGATAACAGAGATGAAATTTTTTTGCATGGGATTAAATAAGAAAGAATTTTGTTTTTAGGAGATTAAATAACAAAGAATTTTTTTTGCAGGACTATGCACCTAGAAATAGGCAATGCACACTGAGGGGGTAGACGAGGAGACAACGAGAAAAAGCACGTCGAGGACAAAGAGCGTAACCTACACAAAACCTGAAAACATAGTAAAATGGAAATTAGATTTAAGCAACAAAAACAAGTATAAACAAAATAAAATAAAATTTATGTAACCTCTAACTTACCTTCGCTTGCTCCCGTGATGGCCCCTACAACAACGCAATACACCTAAATTGATCGAAAAAATAGATTGAAAATAGTACAACACACAGATCTCTCCAACTGTTAAAAACTGATCGAAAATTTGTTGCGGTCTGGGGGCCGATATATCTATATGAAAAATTTTGGCCGAATTCTAATAAAAAGTTTAGCCCAAATAATATTCCAGCCAAACTAATAGTAGGGCCGAACTTTTATTATCGGTTTTCTTATCTTCGGCCAAAAATTTGTTTACCCACGTCATCAATGTTAACAACAAAAAGAGTTCGATCGAAATAATTTCAAAACATTGGCCAAAAATTCTAAAATTTCAGCTAAACTATTGGGAAATGAAATTTTTGAATGCGTTTATTGATAATCTCACCATAATTTCCCCAAAATCTTGACCCGTCCTACTATTTTTCCCTGATTTCAGCTAACCAAGCAACAATTTCACAGATTTTCAGGCAAAATTATTGGACAGTTAATATTCCCAATAATGCCTAAGTCCCAAAACTGAAACCATTAGAATCGACACATTAAAAGTTTTTTTAATGAAAATTTAGGCAGTAACTTTCACTTGTCAGTGTGACTGTCACATGGTAGCGGTTACGGTTATGGTGTGGGCCTCCGCCTCTGTCACACCCATGGTTCCAATGCATAGGGTGTATGGTCTAATATGGGGGAGTCGAGATTAAGCCCTGGCCTATACCCAAAACCTCTGCCGTATTAATGGTTATATATGGTTTGTGCCATATAATATAACAAGCAGTAATGTGGCCCCAACGTTTAAGAGGTGGTGTTGTTTGATGCGAGGTCCAAAGTTCGATTCTGCGAAGGTGTAGTTTGGAATTAAACTATATTTTGGTGGCCTCAGTGCTACATTGTGACAACCTCTAGTGGGACCTCCTTGTAGCATGTGGTTGGCCATCTCCCAACCAATAAAAAATTTCAAAATTAGAACCAATCAAAATCATACAAGTGCCGAGCCAAGATTGGCTTAAAGGAAATTAACTTTCGACAAACTGGAAGAGGCAAAATGGCAACTGGCTAGTAGCCGAATTTTTTTCCTAATCAACTATCCTTTTTTTTTTTTAATTTCTTTTTGGGAAAATGAACAAAATGCATTTCTCGGAGCATACGGTGTCAAATTTCCCTGAAACAAGTTGCGTCAAATTTAGAACGATGAGACATACGTGGTCGTTTAGGTTCCACACCATTCAAACAAATTTCATTTTTAGCATAATTGTGAGCACCTAATCAAACTCTTACTCGTGATACAACTAGATTCTGACGATCCAAAAAATTCTTTATAATATAGTATGTTTTGAAAAATTGTACCTTCAAGTTATGATCTTTAATCATGGAGACAAAAATCAAATTATTTTAATACTAGGTACATACATGACATTCCAGATGTGCTTGATATTACCACTAGGCCATATCACAGGAATATATCTATACCCTTTAATCTAGTATGCTTTGTCTTCTCCCACATATATGCTAGCAGCATTGTTGGTCTCGTTAAAATTTTCATGCCAGTTTTTATTAAATGTCATATGAGTGGATGCTCCAATATCCAAAAACCAATTTCTGACCTCATCGGTCTCAGCAGAAAGAGAAATAATACAAAAAAATAATTTAAGAATATAATTCATATTTTTTCCAACAAAATTCCTTGTATACCTCTTATTTCTATGTATTTTTTCATAATTCTTCTTTTTATAATAGTCTTTAGCAACATGACAAGTTATTCCACAGTAAAAACACTTAATTCCTGAATCATTTTTAGCAGATGGCATTTCTTGTAATGAATTTTTTTGAGATAGTCCACCGCTTTTATGTCCTCCTCCTAGTTTCCTTTTGAAGAAAATTTTCTTTGAAACCAATGAAAAATATACATTCTAAGGCTTCGGATTCTTACCTGACTCTTCTACCTGCATCAAAATCCATGTCAACTCTTAAAAGGTGGGAGCTTTCTCCCTTGCTACAATCCATGTAATGAACATTTGATAATCATATGTCATGCCATTTAAGGTCATCGTGATGAGATCCGAGTTGGATACTTTCTCCCCTATTTTTCCTAACTTGTATCTTAGTTCTTTAATCCATGACATGAATGTAGAAACAGATTCATTATCTTCCATTCTCATGGAGAAAATATTACTCTTCAGAAACAACACACGATTTGTATTTTTTGTTTCGTAAAAGTACTTGAGTGTCACCCAGATACCATTGGATGTTTTTTAGTCTCTGATATGAGGGATTATGACGTCTTTTATCGACATATTCGAGAGCACCTTATCTTTATTTTCACTCTTTTATGAATCTTGAACTGATGCGGTTGTGGCACCACCGGTTGTAATTGACTTTGTTTCATCGCAATTTGCAATCCACGCACTAGAACCCTCGAGAAATTTCTATAACTTGAACTTCCAGTTGGTGTAATTTTACCGATTGAGCTTATTTCTCTTATTAAGGTACATCCCTACAACTTGATTATTCATTCTGACAAAACAATTTCAACATTTCCCTGCAACTAATTCAGGAGCACCACCAGTAGCTTGTTTGATAAATAGATCCACGACTCCAATAGTAGATCCATTGTTCCAATATAAAGATCCAGTAATACAACAACTGATTTCCATATCCAACACTAGATCCTCGAACAACTGATCTATGGATCTAACTCCAAATCCTCCAACAGTCGATCTATGGATCCACCTCCATATCCTCCAATATCTGATCTACGAATCGACCTCCAAATCCTCCAATAGCTCCATATCCGGGTGATATGGATCCAACACTAGATATATGGCCTTAAATATATATATATATAAAAAAATGCTGGACATGACCACCAACAGAGGTACATTTGGTCTCAAACCACTTTTAACATGCAAAAAACACCAGCGCAACTTTACCTTGCTGCAGGTCACACTAAAGAAAACTTCTATAATTTTTCTCTATTAGCATGATTATCAATACTAACCATTCATTCCGAACAGCATTCTTTCTCTGTTTACTTTAAACAGTAGCAAGCACGATTTCGCATTGTCGGGGGCGCGCTGATCAAGTTTATTCTGAAAAACCAACGCTATGTCACAGAAAAAATGTACCACTGTACCTCTCATCTCAACCACCAAGGCTCTCAGCCACAAAGTATCAACTCACCACATACCTAGCTCAAACATATCTCTCATATCAAGATAAACAATGTAAAGTAAAATTAGGAATAATCATAAAATCTGAAACTAGCAGCTCACAGGTGCGAGGAGCTACACCTAGAGACTGCCCAACCAGTAATGCTCTACTCCATCGATCATAAAATCATAATATAAATAATATTACATTCAATTTAGGGATATCAAAACTATCTCATAGAAAATAGAAACTAAGTCTAAACTAACACACTCAAACAAACTTTGTCCATTAATTTCAACTATTATATGTTATAAAATATAAAGGGTTTAAAAAACATATTATGTTGGTTTATTTTATTTGGTAAATGAGTGAAATTGTAAGGTAAAAGTGAGACAAAGGTTTTATATTAAATTTCCACAGAGTATAATTCACAAAATAAACTTATTTTCCAATTTCTCTTCATTAAAAAAAAAAAATTAAATCTATTGAATTCATTTATTTATTAAACTGGTAAAAATGTAAAATAAATGTGAATGAGATATTTTATGCTAGCTCTAAAAACAACCTAACCCATTAACCCTAATCTAGTTGCCTATCCTTATGTGAATATGAATAATAGCCCTAAAATAAAAATTCAATTTGATTTGATGTGTAAAAAAAATTATTTTTTTCGTTTTAATCCAGAAAGACAACCTATATATATTATCTATATCATTTCTATCTTTGTTGTCTCTATATCATGTCTAGCCTAAATTTCTTTTAACTACTAACCTAGAACCATCTTAACTTCAGATCTATCAAACACTCAGAGAGATCAAATATCTGTAGGTGCAAGCCTATTTTTTGAGTGAAAAACTTGAGGAAAGGTTTGCACCTCAAGACATTTCATCCCTCTAGACGATTGATAGATCCGGAGTTAAGATGGATCTAGGCCAGTTTCAGTCGTGTTCGGCCAAGGAAAATCATGAGGGATCAAATATATGTAGGTGCAAACCTATTTTTTTACTGAAACGTTTGAGGAAAAGTTTGCACCTTGAGACATTTGATCCCTCTCGATGCTTGATAGATATAGAGTTAAGATGGATCTAGGCTAGTTTCAGTCATGTTCAGCCAAGGAAAATCGAGAGGGATCCAATATGTCTAGGTGCAAACCTATTTTTTGAGTGAAACACTTGAGGAAAGGGTTTCACCTTGAGACATTTGATCCCTCTCGGTGCTTGACAGATCTGGAGTTAAGATGGATCTAGGCTAGTTTCAGTCATGTTTGGCCAAGGAAAATCTATCGATAGTATGAGGAACATATGATTAATTTTATCAATAATGTGTAAATACATCTAATACTAATATAACCATTTTAAATATGCTAAATATGTTTGAGATTTATCGATTCATTTTAATCTTAAATTTTCTTAGTTACCTTAGTTTGTTGAGATGATAAATATTGTAAAATAAATTTAATGATGAAAAATGATAAAATAAATTTGATTTATCAATTCATTTTAATTTTAAATTTTCTTAGTTACCTCAATTTGTTGAGATCATAAATAATGTAAAATAATTTTAATGATGAAAAATGATGAAATAAAAATTTTGAATGCAAAGTGACAATGTAATAATATTGAATGATAGAAAATGTGAACAATAAGAATGTAGTAAATTAGAAATAGCCTTCATTGTGATCAATCTCAAACTATTTTCCTCTATTGTTTTTGTTGTCACCCTTGTTAGTTTTGTCATCTTTTCATATCGATTATATGAAGAAGATAGTTGAAATCATAAACCATTTAAATATTTAGCTCAAATTGTTGTTGTAAACATCATATGTTGTCTCTTTTGCTCTCCAATATTATTAGGTTTAATTACTATAACAAAAAAATAAATCTACATTGTAAATAATTTTTTGTGCTTACACTGAAATCAATGCACACTATTAATCCAATGACTTTAAATTAATGTACCTCATACATCCAATTACACCAAATCAGAAATAAACATATACACTAAAATAAATACATCTAATGCAAAAAATCAAATAAGATTAGAAAACAACATCTACACTGAAATCAACGCATCTAATGCAAGTAATCAAATAGGATTATAAATCAACATCTACACTGAAGTTAATGCATCTAGTGCAAGTAAGAAAATAGGATTATAAACCAACATATACAGGGAAATTAATGCATCTAGTGCAAGAAATAAAATAGGATTATAAACCACCATATAAACTTTAATTAATGCATTTAGTGTAAGAAATCAAATAGGATTAGAAATCATATACATTGAAATCAATGCATCTATTGTAAGCAATCAAATATAATTAGAAATCAACGTCTACATTGAAATTAATCCATCTATTTCAAGCAATCAAATAATATTATAAATCACCATCTACATTGAAATAAATTAATTTAGTGAAACCAATCAAATAGGATGAGAAATCATCTATATTGAAATTAATTCGTCTAGTGCAAGTAATCAAATATAATTAGAAATAAAAATCTACAGTAAAATCAATGCATCTAGTTGAAGCAATCAAATAGGATTAGAAATCAACATCTACACTGAAATCAATATATCTATTGCAATAAATATTTCTCCCTCTCTCCCCCATCCATATATATCTATATGTCCCTCCATATCTCATTCTTTGTCTTTTTATCTCACCCCCACAAAAACACACACTCTCTCACTCCATATTTATCAATCTCTTTCCCCCTCCCTCCTTGTCTTCATCTATCTCTTCTTTCTCTTCACCTTCCATCTATATATATATCTCCCTTTGTATCTCTATATCAACCCAAAAACATACAATTTATTTATCCAATATTTCTACCTATCACTCCATCCTCCTCTCCCTCCCTCCCTCTCTCTCTCTCCTCCTTCCCTCCCTCTCCCCCATTTATATCTCTCTTCCCTCCTACTATATTCTCTCCCTCTCTCTCCATATTCCTTATTAGTCCCTATCTCTCTCTCTCTCTCTCTGTCTCCATATTTCATTCACTATGTATTTATTCTTACCTCCCTCTCTCCCCCCCACCATATTCATCTCTCTTTCCCTACTAGTCTCCACTCCCTCTGTTCCTTTCTCTCCCACCTCTCTCTATCTTTCTATCTTCACCTTCTAGCTTTTTAATATATGCCTCTCTCTCTCCTTCTCTCCTCCCTTCTCTCCATCTCTCCTTATTTATCTCTTTATCTCACCCCCAAACATACACACTCTATCTTACTCTCTCCCTTGTCACTCCCTCTCTATCTCCACTTGTCACATTCTATGTATTTATACTTCCTTATCTCTCTCCTCCTCTCTCTCAAGTCCCATCTCTTTTCCTTCCTCTCTCACTCTCTTTCTCCCCTACCTCTCTCCTCCTCTCTCTCGATTCCTTTCTCTTTTACTTCCTCTCTCTCCCTTTCTCCCCTAACTCCCTCTCTTTCCCCCCATCACTCACTATCTCTCTCTATTGTTCACCTACAATCCTCTCACTTCCCCCTCACTCTCTTCCCGTCTCTCAAGTCCTATCTCTCGTCATTCATCTCTCTCCATTTCTCGCCCGCCTCCCTCTATAGTCACCTCCATCCCTACCTCCCTCCCTCCCTGCCTCTCTCTCTCTAAAATCCTCTCCCTTCCCCACCACTCTATCTCTCTCTCCAACTATGTTACTATATCCCTTCCTTTCTTCTTCTCTCTCCTTTTCTCCCCCCTTCATCTCAGCCCTAAACATACATACTCCCCACTTAATATAAGGTTATTAAATTGAATAATATTAATATTAATATTTTAATATTAATGTTAGGGTTAGGGTTAATAATATTTTTTTACATGTTATTATTATTAATTTGGTCCATAGGCTTCATATATAATTAGACGTTGATTTGTACTCCTAGTTTATATGTTTTTTATTTATTTACCTTAACTTTTTATACCTATTTTATTACGCCGATAGGCGTAACCCCCTATCGGAAGGAGCATGTTTTGTAATTAGGCTAATTAATCTTTTCGATCTGATGGTCTAGATTGAAATATGCCAGTATATTCTGGTCGTCGTCACTAAATCAATGGATGAAATTCAAAAAAGTAACTTCCTTGCATATCTAAATCACGTGTTTAAACCATACTTAAATTAATTTTTTACAAAACATGATTAAAAATTTACTATGCCATTTGTTGAATGCCACCTATCAAATTAGGGTGAACTCTGCCACCACCACATGCCAAGTATCATTTAAAAGAAACTATTGAAATTCTCGAGCGCCAATACATGGCCCCTCTTAATGGTTGCCCCTGATGATTCGGGCACCAGATTGATATCGTGTTTACAAAGCAGCCGTTTGGAAAATGTGATCGACACAGTGGTTGAGTGGTTGCATGGTTTGACAGGAGCGGTCCCATGGAACTTTTCGGTTTCACATCGTTTGCAAGAAAAAACTGTTAATTATTTCATAAAGCCATAATCAGGTTATGACGGATCCTGATGCTCCTGGAGGCGAGTATCTGCACTGGTATGTTATAGTCCGCCTGATATCAGCACAAATTTCAGATGAAATGTCACGCATAGTCCATTATTTTATTTCATATTAACGGTGTTAATCGCTCCGTTGTGCAGGTCAGTTGTTTATTTTATTTCCACCACCGAACTTGACCCAGGTATCATGGTTGCGTTTCTTTCTTTGGCCTTCAAATTTATCGATAGATCAATTGTGCGTCTTATTGTTAACCGTCATGAATATGTTTTTTTCTTTATGCTGCAATATATTAGATTCGAGGCAGACGAAGCTGGCTACCTATGAACCTCCAAGATCGGGTGCGCGCATCCGGTTGGGTGCTGCTGGATGTATAAAAAGAAGGACGCAAAAAAAATGACGGTAGTCAATCATCCAATCTCACCACTCCGTAGTCAAGTAGTCAGAGAAAAGAGAATGTAAAATGACCAGTAAGATGAAAACATTTAAGAAAGATTAAGGGTCACCATTTTTTCATAATTTATAGTCTTATACTACGGTTAGATATTGTTATGGTTGTTATATCAAGAAAATACAGTAGAACATACTGAACCCTTGGTTTGTCGATGTTAGGTGATGCTCATACTCGTAGTGTTGTTCCACGGAACCAAGTAGGGAGTGAGGTATTCGTTAATAATATTTGAACTGGAAAAAATGTTTCTTGACCTCTCTCTGATGTGGTTGCTGAAAATATTGAAATACAGTACAATATAATTTCTTGCGTACTTGTGTTTGATGGGCTTATGCTGAATATATTAAAATACAGTGGCAATGTCTATGAAATGTGTATTTATTTTACGAATGCTCCGAAATTAATTATATACAAATAAATAGACCAGATTAGTCGTGCACCTGTATTAAAAATATCTATCATTCTTAAGAATAGAAATGCCGAGATGATTGGCTGAAAACATTCAATTTTCGAAGCGGACACTACAGGTGACTATCTATGTACCTTATGAAGGGGGCTGTGAAGGTGCCTATTTATCTCACCTCCGATTGCTTCAAGTAAATTGGAAGGTGAGACGAAAACACACCCTGATATAACATTATACAGGAGAAGAGAGAATTTATCGAAGTTTTCTGTCCGCTCTCAATAACCTATATATTGGGTTATTGCAACAAATGTTGGGCCCTTGTGATAAAGCACTAAAATGACTGATTTTTAATATAATTTTAATTTACATTATTTTTTGTGTAATTGAAAACGTTTTTAACAAGATCTTAGGGACTTCAAAAATTATAATAAATTTAAAAGAATATCCTCTTGACGTTTCATAACAGTGTGACACGTGTTCGGCTATACAAGGTGCTCTCAAAATGGAGATGAAGGTGTCGATTATGTTCTTTTGAGAAATGGTACAACTAGAAAATTGCAAAATTAGGAGTTTTTAATATGAGAAAATTTAAAATTGTACAAAATTTTAGGAGAAAAAGTTTATATATATACATATAACTTTATTATTCAAAATTACCATAAAGGATAAGTCGATCTTATACTTCTTTTATACATAATATAAAGACAATTTTACTAAAATTTAAAGTGTATGCTTGCATTCATCATATGATGTATTCATCTCTTTCGCATCACCCGTTGGTAATTTGCGCAAATTTAATTTAACAATGATTCTTCCACAGGTTTGTATTGTCAATATTATGTGAACGTTCTTTCCTTTCTAGGTTTAGAAATCACTGTTATCTGGCCATCACTGAAGAAGGGTATACTAGTTGCCTATTACGATAATAGTGCATCCTAGTTAAGTTTTACTTATTTTTATATATGTTTTTAATTAATTTCAGTGTGTTGTGTTTGTGTTTTCCTTTATGCATATTTAACCAAATAATATATATATATATATATATATATATATATATATAATTTGTTTCTTCCCAAATATTTTTTGGTTTTATATTCTATTTTGTAAACTATATATATTCTAAATTTTTTAATAACTTATAATAGAATATTACTCAAATTAAGAGATTTTTTAATAACCTATAAAAAAATATTACTCAAGTTAAGACATTTTATTTCAATGGGTAACATAAATTATAAAAAGTGATCTCTCAAAAAATGTTGTATTAGAAAGAAAATTGATTTTTTTTAAGACATGTTGCAATTTATAAAGAAGAATTATGAAAAATAGAACATTAAAAAAATACAAATCTCTTGGACTATGTAAAACATGGGTTTGTTGAAATTGTATAATAATACTTTGATTGCATATAAATATATTAAAAACATACAACTCGCAAAAAAGTGGAATTTGTTAGAATCTAGGTTCCAAGGTTTAAGAAAAGCAAAATCGCCAAGGATTCGAATGATTCAAGTCTAAAAGTAATTGAAGTTGAAATCATTCACCAATTCCTTTGGTTTATATTATTAAACCCTTGGATTTATTAGTTCTTTTGGTTTATAATATAAATAATCGATCAATGTCATCCATGATCTAATGTCACATTCTGACAAACATTGTCTCAACATGAAAATCACCCATGGCCAACCATGGTCATAGTTGGTCGAACGTCGCATTGTGACAACAATTGTCTCAATGTTTAAATCAATTCCCTTGGGTTCATCAATTCCTTTGGTTTATAATTTGTTGGGTAATGGTTTTCCCTTGGGTTCACCGATTCCTTTGGTTTATAATATTAAACCCTTAGGTTTTATTAATCTCTATTGTTTTTAATATTTCCCTTAGCCTTATTGATCCCTTAGGTTTTTAATATTTCTTGGGTAATGGTTTTCCCTTGGGTTCACCAATTCTTTTGGTTTATAATATTAAACCCTTGGGTTTATTAGTTCTTTTGGTTTATAATATGAATAATTGATCAATGTCATCCACGATCAAATGTCAGATTCTGACAAACATTGTCTCAATATGAATATCACCCATGGCCAACCATGGTCATAGTTGGTCGAACGTCGCATTGTGACAACAATTGTCTCAATATTTAAGTCAAATCCCTTGGGTTCACCAATTCCTTTGGTTTATAATATTAAACCATTGGGGTTATTAGTTCTTTTGGTTTATAATATGAATAATCAATCAATGTCATCCATGATCAAATGTCGCATTGTGACAACAATGGTCTCAATGTTTAAATCAATTCCCTTGGGTTCACTATTTCCTTTGGTTTAGAATATTAAACCCTTGGGTTTATTAGTTCTTTTGGTTTATAATATGAATAATCGATCAATGTCATCCATCATCAAATTATCTAGGCAATTGACATGGTAACCATGATATGCCCAGTCCAGCATTGGCATTGTGACAACAATTGTCTCAATGTTTAAATGAATTGCCTTGGGTTCACCAATTCCTTTGGTTTATAATTTTTTGGGTAATGGTTTTCCCTTGGGTTCACCAATTCCTTTGGTTTATAATATTAAACCCTTGGGTTTATTAGTTCTTTTGGTTTATAATATAAACCCTTAGGTTTTATTAATCTCTACTGTTTTTAATATTTTCCTTAGCCTTATTGATCCCTTAGGTTTTTAATGTTTCTTGGGTAATGGTTTTCCCTTGGGTTCACCATTTCTTTTGGTATATAATATTAAACCCCTAGGTTTATTAGTTCTTTTGGTTTATAATATGAATAATCGATCAATGTCATCCACGATCAAATGTCACATTCTAACAAACATTGTCTCAATATGAATATCACCCATGGCCAACCATGGTCATAGTTGGTCGAACGTCGCATTGTGACAACAATTGTCTCAATATTTAAATCAAATCCCTTGGGTTCACCAATTCCTTTGGTTTATAATATTAAACCCTTGGGGTTATTAGTTCTTTTGGTTTATAATATGAATAATCAATCAATGTCATCCATGATCAAATGTCGCATTGTGATAACAATGGTCTCAATTTTTAAATCAATTCCCTTCGGTTTACAAATTCCTTTGGTTTAGAATATTAAACCCTTGGGTTTGTTAGTTATTTTGGTTTATAATATGAATAATCAATCAATGTCATCCATCATCAAATTGTCTGAATATGAAATCGGGCATGGCCAACCATGGTCATACTTGGTCCAACGTCGCATTGTGACAACAATTGTCTCAATGCTTAAATGAATTCCCTTGGGTTAACCCATTCCTTTGGTTTATAATTTGTTGGGTAATGGTTTTCCCTTGGGTTCACCAATTCCTTGGGTTTATTAGTTCTTTTGGTTTATAATATAAATAATTGATCAATGTCATCCATGATCAAATGTCACATTCTGAAAAACATTATCTCAATATGAAAATCACCCATGGCCAACCATGGTCATAGTTGGTCGAACGTCGCATTGTGACAACAATTGTCTCAATGTTTAAATCAATTCCCTTGGGTTCATCAATTCCTTTGGTTTATAATTTGCTGGGTAATGGTTTTCCCTTGGGTTCACTAATTCCTTTGGTTTATAATATTAAACCATTAGGTTTTATTAATCTCTATTGTTTTTAATATTTCCCTTAGCCTTATTGATCCCTTAGGTTTTTAATATTTGTTGGGTAATGGTTTTCCCTTGGGTTCACCAATTATTTTGGTTTATAATATTAAACCCTTGGGTTTATTAGTTCTTTTGGTTTATAATATGAATAATCGATCAATGTCATCCACGATCAAATGTCACATTCTCACAAACATTGTCTCAATATGAAAATCACCCATGGCCAACCATGGTCATAGTTGGTCGAACGTCGCATTGTGACAACAATTGTCTCAATATTTAAATCAATTCCCTTGGGTTCACCAATTCCTTTGGTTTATAATATTAAACCCTTGGGGTTATTAGGTCTTTTGGTTTATAATATGAATAATCGATCAATGTCATCCATGATCAAATGTCGCATTGTGAGAACAATTGTCTCAATGTTTAAATCAATCCCCTTGGGTTCACCAATTCCTTTGGTTTATAATATTAAACCCTTCGGTTTATTAGTTCTTTTGGTTTATAATATGAATAATCGATCGATGTCATCCATAATAAAATGTCACATTCTGACAAATATTGTCTCAATATGAAAATCACCCACAGCCAACCATGGTCATAGTTGGTCCAACGTCGCATTGTGACAATAATTGTCTTAATGTTTAAGTCAATTCCCTTGGGTTCACCAATTCCTTTGGTTTATAATATTAAACCCTTGGGTTTATTAGTTCTTTTGGTTTATAATATGAATAATCGATCAATGTCATCCATCATCAAATTGTCTGAATATGAAATCAGCCATGGCCAACAATGGTCATACTTGGTCCAACGTCGCATTGTGACAACAATTGTCTCAATGTTTAAATGAATTCCCTTGGGTTCACCAATTCCTTTGGTTTATATTATTGAACCCTTGGGTTTAGTAGTTCTTTTGGTTTATAATATAAATAATAAGTCAGTATAATACTTAGATAAAATATCATTCTGACAACATTATCTCATGAAAAATCATAAAGCAACCATGATATGATTAGTAGAAAAAATGTATTATGTATAGACTAATAAAATGTAAATCAATTCATGGGATGTCAGTTCCTTTGGTTATAATTTTGGATGTGGTTTTCCTTTGGTTACTTAATTCTTTGTTTTATAATAACAAACTACCAGGTTTTATGCATCCTTTTGTTTAATTATTATAGCCTTGTGCTTCATTCTTCATTTTAATATTTCTTGGGTAATGGTTTTCCCTTGGGTTCACCAATTCTTTTGGTTTATAATATTAAACCCTTGGGTTTATTAGTTATTTTGGTTTATAATATGAATAATAGATCAATGTCATCCACGATAAAATGTCACATTCTAACAAACATTGTATCAATATGAATATCACCCATGGCCAACCATGGTCATAGTTGGTCGAACGTCGCATTGTGAAAACAATTGTCTCAATATTTAAATCAAATCCGTTGGGTTCACCAATTCCTTTGGTTTATAATATTAAACCCTTGGGGTTATTAGTTCTTTTGGTTTATAATATCAATAATCAATCAATGTCATCCATGATCAAATGTCGCATTATGACAACAATGGTCTCAATGTTTAAATCAATTCTCTTGGGTTCACCAATTCCTTTTGGTTTATAATTTGTTGGGTAATGGTTGTCCCTTGCGTTCGCCAATTCCTTTGGTTTATAATATTAAACTCTTGGGTTTATTAGTTCTTTTGTTTTATAATATGAATAATCGATCAATGTCATCCATGATCAAATGTGACATTCTAAAAAATATTGTCTCGATATGAAAATCACCCATGGCCGACCCTGGTCATAGTTGGTCCAACGTTGCATTGTGACAACAATTATCTCAATGTTTAAATCAATTCCCTTGGGTTCACCAATTTCTTTTCGTTTATAATTTGTTGGGTGATGGTTGTCCCTTGGGTTCACCAATTCCTTTGGTTTATAATATTAAACCATTGGGTTTATTAGTTCTTTTGGTTTATAATATGAATAATCGATCAATGTCATCCATGATCAAATGTCACATTTTGACAAATATTGTCTTAATATGAAAATCACCCATGGCCAACCTTGCTCATAATTGGTCCAATGTCGCTTTGTGACAACAATTGTCTCAATGTTTAAATCAATTCCCTTGGGTTCACCAATTCCTTTGGTTTATAATTTTTTGGGTAATGGTTTTCCCTTGGGTTCACCAATTGATTTGGTTTATAGTATTAAACTCTTGGGTTTTTTAATCTCTATTGTTTTTAATATTGCCCTTAGCCTTATTCATACCTTAGGTTTTTAATATTTATCCCTTAGGTCCACTGACTCCTTTGGTTTATAATATTAAACCCTTGGGTTTATTAGTTCTTTTAGTTTATATTGTTAATCACAAATTCAGTTTATTACTCTCTTGAGTTTAAAATACTAATTCTCAGGGTTTGTTAATTTCTTAGATTTTTCAGTTTAAAATATTAATTCTTAGGGTTTATTAATCTTTATTGTTTATAATATTCATCCGTTAGGTTTATGATATTTATCCCTTGGGTTCGCTGGTTCCTTTGCTTTATAACATTAAACCCTTGGGTTTATTAGTTCTTTTGGTTTATAATGTTAATAATCTCGTTGGTTTATTAATATCTTATGTTTAAAATATTGATTCTTATGGATTATTAATTTATTAGGTTTTTTAGTTTAAAATATCAATTCTTACGGTTTATTAATCTCTTGTGTTTTTAATATTGATCCCTTATGTTTATAATATTTATCCCTTGGGTTCACCAATTCCTATGGTTTATAATATTTAAACCTTTGGTTTATGATGACATTGAGTTTGTATTATTAATTATCCCTTGGGTTTATTAATATCTTCACTTTAAAATAATAATTGTTAGGGTTTATTAATCTCTTAGGTTTTTTGTTTTTAAATATTTTTTCATATGGTTTATTACTCTCTTGAGTTTAATATTATTAATATATTAATATATATTATAAATAAATATTCAAATATTTATTAATAATGATTATTAGTAATATTATAATAATATTATTAATAATATAACCAACTATGATATAATATATATTATTAATATATTATTAGTTCTTTTGGTTTATTAATAATATAACCATCTATGATATTAATATATATAAAAAAAATTAAAATATTATATATGATTTATATTATTTTTATATTAATAAATATTATATATATTTCAAGTTAATTTATAATAGGTATATAGTTAATATTATTAATATATTAATAAATATTTTTAATATATATTATTAATACTTATTATAATATTAATAATATATATAAAATATTTTTGTATATATTAATAATATTATAATATTACTAATAATCATTATAAATAAATATTCAAATATTTATTAATAATGATTATTAGTAATATTATAATATTATTAATATATATTATTAATAATATTATAATATTTTAATATTTATTTAGTAATATTAATAATATTATAATATTACTAATATTATAATATTACTAATAATCATGATAAATAAATATTCAAATATTTATTAATAATGATTATTAGTAATATTATAATATTATTAATTATATAAACAACTATGATATAATATATATTATTAATATATTATTAGTTTTTTTGGTTTATTAATAATATAACCATCTATGATATTAATATATAAATAAATATTGAATTATTATATATTATTAATATTATTTTTATATTAATATATATTATATATATTTCATGTTAATTTATAGTATGTTTATACTTAATATTTTTAATATATTAATAAATAATTTCAATATATATTATTAATACTTGTTATAATATTATTAATATATATAAAATATTTTGTGATTTTAATCATAATTAATATATTTAATATATAATATATATATTTCAAGTTAATATAATAAAATTATTATATATAATATTTATTTATTGATATATAAATTAATGTGATGGGTAGTGGATATAGGCCTATCGGCGTATATCAACCACATTAGTTTTTACTAATGTGGTTGTGCTAGTAAATATAGTATTTGGCCTATGGTATTGATTATTAATTTGTCCCATAGTATTTGGCCCATAGTATTCACCTTAATAAAACCACTTTTTTTATTTTTTGTAAATACAAAGGGTTTATGGAGTAAATATAATAAGAGGTTTTATTTATTTACCATACCTCTACTTTATTTATATTTATATTTATTTACCATATCTCCCGAGTAAGTAGAAAAAAAGATTTTTTTATTTACCATAACTCTAGTTTATTTATATTTTTATTTATTTACCATATCTTTTTTTCAGTGTTCTTAAAACTCTTCATATTTTAAATGTATATTGTTTAAATTTATTTTTAATTGTTTATTTATATAGTTGTGTAAGTTATTCTTTAAAGCGACATTATTTAATTTTTTTTTTTAAACTGTTTTTTTAGTTTGGCTTCCAACATACTTACCAATCCGTGTCATAGTGAGTTGTAGAATACCCCTCTAAATGCAATGAATCGTACAGAGAAAAAAAGAAAAAAATCATGCTTAAGTCCCCAACATCTGTAACTTAGGAAATTTAATGAAGACCTGTCATCCCGTCATTCCTGATGGTCTCTCATCCTATTTATACAGCCACAATCTATTCGTGTAAGCCTTATTGTTTTTGCAATTTCCAGAATGATTACCAAATTCGTCGGAATGAGGATAAAAAATTCGGAAATTCGTCCCTGTCTGTAAATAAAATAACTTTAATTTAAGAGAATACTTCAACATAAAGGGTGTTTTTTTTTGAGTTAGAAGGCCACCCAAGTTAGGAGATCCGAGGTGCTTTCTAAGTTAGAAGGCTACGCAATTTAGGAAACCAGAGGTGCTTTCTAAGTTAGAAGGCCACGCAATTTAGGAGACCAGATATGTTTTTAGCATTGTTAAACAATAGTTTTGCTATGGATTACTGAGCAAATCTTAATATTTTGAAAACTGTTTATTTAAAATAAACTGAAAACAGTATGTATTTAAAAAAGAAAATAAGGAAAATATAAACAATTGATAAGCTAATTATTATTTTTTTTAAATTTCATTCTTGTTTTTTTAAGGTTGGAAAACCAAAAAAGCAAAATTTTGGGAGGCTACAAAACTTTAAAAGCAAAAAAGAGTAAAAATAGATTATTATTGATTTTCGAAATATATTTTGAATTTGACAGAATTTTTATAAATAAATAAATATAAAATGTTGAATTTTTAAATATGTATTTATTTATTAAATAAAAATTTTGGACAAATAAATTTTGATACTAAAATATGTTAGATTTTTTAATTTAAATTTTAGAGAGCAGAACAAATTTAGATTTTTATAATTTTTTTTTAAGTGAATTGTATTTAAAAAACTGCTATATAATATAGAATTATTAGAAATTATTTAAATTTTAAATAAATTAACACAAAAATATCCCAATAACTCATTATTATTTTATATATATGTATACTATAAAATGTATGGTATCGAATTCGAATTTGGTAACTACTATTTCCAGATTAGTTATCGTCCTATTAGGCAGCGTTGTCCATTTCTGGCAAACCTAAGTATTTTTGCGAAGTCCTGATCCGTACTATAATCACCGGTACTGTACTCACAACTGCGGTTTGGAGACGCTATATGTGGACAGGAATCTCTCCTCCAGTTCTGTACTCACAACTGCGGTTCGGAGACCCTATATGTGGACAGTAATCTATCCTGAACGTATCATTGGACATTTCCTTGTAATGTTGCTTTTCATTATTCAGTCCTATAAAATTCTTGCATTGTTTATTTATCGATGGTGTTATAATACTGGACATTTGTACTGCAGTTGTTTGCACCACTACGCAATTCGACTGAAGCTCAAAGTAACGGCAAATACAATATTGGAGTGGGATTTGTACCTGGAAGACAGTTCGTTAAGTACTGCCTGTCATGATCAATGCAAATTACTGATTTGGGTAATACACACAGCAGCATATGTTGCATCTTTCTCTTTTTTCCTTTTTTTTTTGTTAAAAAATATCCCGAGGGCTCACTAAATGCATTGATGGAGCAATTTTATGTCTCAGAGGCTATGTGAATGTATATTTCTTAAAGGTGGTGTAAATGTAGATAAGGAACCAGTACAATTTTTCGCTCCAGTTAAGCCGACTGTCCAACCAACTGAATGAGTTTAAACAAGCAGCTGATACCGGGCGCCCATAGCTTGTCAGCATTTTTATATTTTGAACTGTCATCGCCACCATGAACATACCGATTGTTTTTCCGTGTCGCTGATATAGTAATATATTTTTGCAACTGGAGGAAAACTTCTATGCACTGCAGCTTGTGAAGTAAAAGGCCGGATAAGCAAGTTTACAATTGACCTGGTTTCTCGTATGCTAAGCGGGCTTAACCGAATATGGTAATGTACGTTGTAAATGAATTATCAAATAATGATATTCGCAACATCAGAAAACATTTCTTCTACTCGGTGAGCACAATTCTACAATCTACTTGGTTGGTGGATCAAAGTCATATAAAAACAAAAGAAAAAGAATGCATCACCTGCACAGATTTATCTAATTAGTATCTATAAAAAGGTTAAGGTTAATTTTAATTTGAGAAAAAAAAATATTACACATTAATTTGCTAAATAAAATTTGTTTATAGGTAAATCAATATGTAAATCAATATTACAAATAATAATGATGAATTTATCATGGATGAATATATTAGAATTGGAATAATAGAAATTAGTAAACCACTTGCAAAGAATCTAATTTCTTAAATTTATTAAAAGTAATAGATCATTTGGAATAATCTCAAATTTCTACCAAATTGATAAAGACACTTGATACAATCTATTTTTTAATAAACATTCAAATAAAATATATGTTACACATACTTTTATTAAAAATCAATTAAAATTATCAATTAAAAATATCAATCTAAATTGCCAATTAAAGAAATAAAATATATCAATAGATCCATCATCTACCTTAAATTGAAATAAAATACTTTGAACAATACTCTTCTAGCCAAGACACAACAGGCTATATACTCAATGAGATTTGAACCTCCATCTAGTGGGTTTCACCCAACGAAACTTACCGTTAAACCACATGTCACTGTATAAACGTAAATATTAACTTTATTATCATATCTTCTTTAGAGAACAGGGATTTTTTCTTTCATATAAAAGAAGTGTTTTAATATCAAAGCGACAAAACATTTTATATGAGATTTACTTGAAGGTTTCCAATATGGCAGTTTACTCTTAAACCTTCATTAATTTCTATGAAATTATAAATGGTTTTAAATTTAAATTAAAGTGTTTTAATATTGTCATTTTCTTTTTAATATTGTCATTTTCTTAATAAAATGCAGGGATATTAAATTATTTTTTCATTTATAAAATAAAAGATGGAATTATCAAAATATTCTAATTTAATAAAATAAGTGATGGAATTTATAAAAGAAACAATATAAAATTTTAATTTTAATGATATATTACATAAAATTATTATATTATATTATATTATATTATATTATATTAGTATAGTCAATTTTATATTCTAAAGTAGGAATATTATATTTAATGTACAAATTAAAAAAATTAATAAAAAATATATATTATTTTTTATGTTTCTATTTTAATTTGAGAGAATAAATAATAATAGAGGAAAGTATACTATCCACTTAGGGTGTTTATCATTATATATGTTTAGTCATGAGGTTTGGGATGGTCCTAAGTTGTGATGTTCATATTTTTATTGTGTAACATTTTGATATGGAGAGGGATTTTTGGGTCATGTAGATCTAGTTTAGCTAGTTGGATGTTTTATTAGTTGTGGAGGTCATTTTTTCACTAAAAGCAATGAAAAAAAAATTGTTTTCTTGGTACACTTAATCATTGTAGTGACAACTATTGTTTTCATCAAGAAAAATGAAAATTATGGGAAAAAAAAGACCACAAAGACGATACAATAAGAATAACTATCGTAGTTGAGGAGCTTTCTATATCGTGTCTATATGTAAATTTAGAAAACAGATGGATTGGGAAAAGCCCTAACAATTTTATATAATAACCAAAACTTTGGAGGTGAGTCTTTTTGGATTTTGCCACTATAAAAGTGGTTTCTAAGCTTGTGAAAAAACGGAACCTGGTTTTAATAATCTTAGTTTACATGTACAACGTATAACGTTAAATTTGTATAGCTTCTAGTTAAGGTTTATTATGTCGTGCAATCATTTTCATGCGGCTCCTGGGAAATTTTCCCATTTTTTTAATCTAGGTGGTTGTTCAATCCCATATCAAATTAAAGAAGGGAATTCTTGTTTACCATTCCTATTCAACTTTGGTCATGTATTTCGAACCTATGGGTTAATGAGGAGAAGATAAGAAAGAAAAAGAGTGTATTTTTCAAGTTATAGATAATTATTGTTCTAACCTCTGTGAGAGGAAACCTTTAGCAACAATTAACAAAAATTTAGTTTGGTTCATTGAAAACAGAGTTTGGGAAAATCCACTTGGTAATCCAAGAAACTATCGGAACACCACAAGTCGAAATGATCAATATCCAAGTCTAACTTTTCACAAGGTGACTAGAAAAAAATACCCTCTAATCATGCCATAGGGACGTTGATGCAGAGAAAGGAGTGAAAACGTGGAGACCCCTACAAGTTGTAGAAATCATAGGTTCAATGAGGAAAATTAGTGAGATGCTAAGCATGTAGTAAATAGGTCCTTTAAATGAACCACGCCATTTGACCTTCGGAGAGATATTGTGGAGGTGCAAGAGGATTCGAAGATTAGAAGAACATTTATTTTGGATTTTTATATACTATAATAGGTTAGGAACTAGGTGTTACATACAGGTTGCACTCATTCCAGTAAAATACACAACCTTAAGGTTTTTCATGTATATTAGAAAATCAAGACTGTCATGGGTACACTATTGAGTAAAATATTAGAACCTCAAGAAAAGATCAATGCGTGAACTCCATAGCTACCAAATTCGCCAAAATCGGGGAAAAATTCAGGAATTCGTTAATAAGATTCTAATATTGAATGATTCATTGAAATTTGAGTCGGTTCCTCTAAGGTGTTCTCGATTCAGGCACCTCCTTAATGAAAGAAACACTAGTAACGTAAGATTGTTTTATGAGTTACGAGTGCTAAAATCGTAACTAGACGTGGCAATTGAAGGGTATAGAATGTTAAGGGGTGAACAAATATAGATAATTGTTTGGAAGGAAATAGAAATAATTGGAAAAATTGGAATATTTGTATTTTTTAATTTTACTTTTTCTTTTATTTTAACAAATTCTAAATAAATAAATCTATAGGAGTCATTTTTGTATTTAGTCATTAATTAATAACTTTGGAAAAATAAGATTTGAAAACGTAGAGTCATGGTAGATTTGAGTTTTTAAGGGAAAATATCTGTTGCTTTTTTTAATGAATTATATATATATATATATATATATATATATATATATATATATATATATATATATAACTGATATATTATCTAGAGTTATGAGAAATTATTCAAAAAATAAAATAAATTATAAAGAAAATCATCGAAATACCTTATTGTGAGAGGAAAGAAAGTACATATATCCAAGTATTTAGGATGTATACTTTTATTTTTTGTTGTATGAATTTAATTTTGGAAAAATTGGAATATTTGTATTTTTTAATTTCACTTTTTCTTTTATTTTAACAAATTCTAAATAAATAAATCTATAGGAGTCATTTTTGTATTTATTTATTAAATAATAACTTTGGAAAAATAAGATTTGAATACGTAGAGTCATGGTAGATTTGAGTTTTTGGACTACGAGAAAATGTCGGTTGCTTTTTTTTAATGAATTATATATATATCTATCTATATATATATAATTGATATATTATGTATAGTTATGAGAAATTATTCAAAAATTAAAACTAATTATAAAGAAAATCATCGAAATAACTTATTGTTAGAGAAAAGAAAGTATATATATCCAAGTATTTAGGATGTATACTTCCATTTTTTTTTCTAATTTTTGTTTTATGTATTTAATTTGAATCTAAATTTGAACTTGAATTTAGTAACTATTATTTATTTATCTTTTATTTTTTTTCTTACTTTGAATTTAACCTATTTTTGGTTTTCTTAACCATTTTTGTGGTTAATTTGAACTAAAATTTATAAGAAACTTATTGAATCAAGTTTAATGATGTCTCTAAGGAAATAAAGGATTCAAGTGCATCACATATTTTTCAAAACTTTGAAGTACTCTTAAATCTATTTATACACTTAATAGAGACATTTTAAACATAAATTAGCAATGTGTTTGTAAAAAATTATATAGTAAAAAAAGTTAAATAGTTAGACTTCAACGTATTTTACATATGTTAGAAATGTAAATATATATTTTAGTGTGATATTTCCAAAGAAACCTGAATTCTCATCAGTTGCAAGGCCATGAAGAACATGACCAATAATTTACATGTGTTAGATATATCATTATATTTTCCAAGTGTATTTCCTTGAGGAAACCCTCTAATCAGAAGTGGGTAGACAAAGGAAATTCCAATTTCAAATCTAGAGTTTTGAATTTTTTACAGGTCAGGGATCCCTGCAAGCTAAATTAGAGTTGCTAAAGGGAATTAACTAAGTAACTCAGATCTTTGAAACTCACATAACATCCATCATGAGGTTATTCTCTTTTCTGCTAGCACAAGTATGCATCATCATTGAAATCCCTGAGTGTAATCCTTCCTAATCTATAATATCCACATTGGCTAGGATTCAACACTCGCGATGTGCACAAGCCACTCTAGCCTCTCACCACTAGTGACTTTCGCACCGTAGGTGTTGGAATTTCTGAGAATTCCACAAACACACAAGAAGAACAAAATTATCCTCTACCTCAACACAAAGATTATAAAAAAAAACAAACTTTTCTACTAGAGAGATATGGGAAACTGAACTATTTCATTAACATAAAACAATATTACAAAATGAGAGGTTTTTCCTCATAACATGGTTCTGGATTTACAATTCAAAAACTTTTCTTGGTTGTTACAGCCACAGCGCTGCAAAATTTCTCTCTGTCTCACTAAGATGCCTTCGGGCTTTACAGACACAGTCGCACACAAAGACAATAATACATAGTCCTCTTTTCTTCTCACATGGACGCTCTGTTTTTGTTTTTTCCTGCGGGATTTTTCAAAATTCACACCTTTGTCTCTATGTATATGTCTTTGCCTTTTTCCCTTTCGGGCATATATCTACCGTGGTAATAAAATTAAAACAAAAACATTTGGAAAATACATTGGCCGCATACGAATTCATAAAACCAAAGTTGAAAACCTTTGGTCACGGTGATTAAACAAAACATCAAACAAAAATATATATGTGAATGGTGGAGCCCACATCGAAGATCGCATCGCGGGCTGTGAGCGGTTCAAGTGGTTTATATAAGTCATGCGTTTGCGATGAGTGATGAGAGATGTCGCTACATCGCATCGCAAATAATTAGTGGACCGGGAGGTAATCAAAATGCATACATGCGCGATGTGCGATGGACCCCACAGCGGAGATCGCAACATCGCATCGTAGATGGCTTTCAGAGCATAACACAGCGGAGGGTCTTTAACACCTGTGACACATGTGATATGCAATATCGCATTGCAACTAGCACTTCGGCGGATTAATATAACGGAGGGAATTGACATATGTTCCTTGCGATGTGCGATATCACAATATCGCATCGCATCGTAACTTCGGTACAACGAATCATCGCATTGCAAAACATGATAGGGCTGCAGAAATGGATTAAGGGATGTTGAGTGTTGCGATGAGTGAGGTTGCAATATCGCAACATCACATCGCTAGTGTATCATCGGCACTGGTGGGTTAAGTGACCTCTGCGCTTCCGACTGCGCAACTTCAAAAATTTAAAAAAAAAATAGAAACAATTGTGTTCCCAATTCAAAACACTTCAAATAAAAATTCAATGCGGTTGGTGAATGGATAAGGTGGTGTGGTGGTTGAAATTTAAAGACTCGGTATGGTGGATTTGTGGCAGATAAGACTTTTATCGTTGTAGTATGATGTGTGGTCAAAAAACCACAGATAAACATCAATGTTGAGCGGCAGAGGTATGGCTGCGGCCAAAAAACAATAAATCCTCCCTGCTATTTCATTTATGTCACACTTGAATGCACAATCCCGTGCACGCTAAGTCCTCTGCCTCTTTTCTGTACAATTCTTTCTCTGTACAAGGCAGCAGGGGAATTCAATATTTCCAACACTCCCCCTTAAAATCACCTGTTGGGTTTTTTGTCATACCCATGCATTTTCTCAAATGGTTAAATTTCTTTTTCCCCAATGGTTTTTTCAGAATATCGGCAAACTACTTCTCTGTTCTGCAAATTTTTAGAACAATTTCTCCATTGTTCACTAGCTCCCTTATGTAGTGAAATTTAGCATCTATGTGTTTCGTTCTTTTGTGAAACACATAATTCTTTGATAATGCTATAGCTGAGCTATTGTCACAATAAATCATTGTTCCTTTTACCTGTTCATGACACAAGCTCCTCAACATTATTCTCATCCACACTTCTTGACATGCTACTGCTGTAGCTGCCACATACTTCGCTTCTGCTGTAGACAATGCCACAATAGGTTGTTTATTAGAAGCCCATGAAATAGCTCCTGAACCCATGTGAAAAAATTAACCAGATGTGATTTTCTGGTCATCTATACTTCCAGCGCAATCACAGTCAGTATAACCAATCAATTCAGAATTTTTTGAAGTAGTGTAATTAATTCCATATCTTTTTGTTCCTTTTACATACCTCAGAATTCTCTTTGCTGCTTGCAAATGTGCCTCCTTTTTCTTTTCCATAAATCTGGAAATCAAGCTTACAACATGCATGATATCCAGCCTAGTTGTAGTCAAATACATGAGGCTGCCAACTATGCCTTTGTACAAGCTAGGATCAAAGTCCTTGCTATTGTCCTCCTTGTTGAGTTTCAATCCCATCACTGTAGGGGTAATTGCTGCTTTTCAATCCTGCATATTAAATCTTGCCAAAATTTCATTCACATATTTGGCTTGAGAGATAAAAATATTATTTTTATTTTTCTCTACTTCTATTCCTAAGAAGTATCCGAGCAATCCCATATTAGTCATCTCATATTCATCCTTCATGACTGATTTAAAATGCTCAATGAGATAAGCATCATTACCTATAAAAATCACATCATCAACATAGAAGACAACAATGAGCCTCTTACCATCTTTCTCCTTGATGTATAATGTGGGTTCTCCTTCAGATTTCTCTAACCCATTTTCTAGTAGATAGGCATCGATCCTACTATACCATGCTCTTGGTCCTTGCTTCAACCCATAAAGAGCTTTCTTCAATCTGCATACTTTGCACTCTTGTCCTTCTTTCTCATAGTTGAGAGTTTGTTCAACATAAACCTCATCCATTAAAAGTCCATCCAGGAATGCTGATTTCACATCCATTTGGTAAACCTTCGACTTGTGTTGTGCTGTTATGGACAACACTGCCCTCACAGTTTCCATTCTTGAAACTGGTGAAAAGGTTTCCTCATAGTCTCTTCCATGTTGCTGCTTGTAGCCTTTGACAACAAGTCAGGCCTTCTGCCTTTCAATCTTACCTTGAGAACTTCTCTTGGTCTTATAGACCCATTTCACTCCAATGGCTTCCTTGCCATTTGGGAGATCAACCAATTCCCATGTTTTATTTTTCTCTGTCGCTTTCATTTCTTCATCCATAGCTTCTATCCATATTTTATCTTTCACTGCTTCTTCAAAATGAGTAGGATCATCAACATGAAAATATAATTCAAATAAAGAGTTCATACCTTCATTTTCTTCTTCTTTCTCATAGATTTCATTCAAATTTTTGAATCTGGTTCCTCTTTCACTTGGTGTACTTGTGCTTCAGGAAGCACTCAAATATGCTCCTTGTGGTGTGCTTGGAGAAGCACTGCTTCCACTTCTCAAGCATGTTCTCATTCTTGCTTGAGGTGTCCCTTGTTGTCCTTGTGTTGGTGGAGGTGGTGCTGCTAATGAGGTGTTCTTTTCAGCCACATATTCCTCATCATCATCATGAGACAAAAAGTTATTCACATTGACTATTTTCTCAGTGCTTCCATCCCATGCTTATAAAAAACTTCTTGGTGAATGAGTTATACAATCTATATCCCTTGGATTCTTCACAGTATCCAAGAAATATGCACTTCTCCCCCTTACTGTCCAACTTCTTCCTCAGATGATCTGGAATGTGTGCATAAGCCACATAACCAAAAAATCTCATGTGGGTGACTCCATTTTTTATGCCACTCCATGCTTCTTTCGGAACTCTGTTCATTACTGCTTTGGTTGGCCATCTATTCAAGATATATGCCCTACAATTTTTAGCTTCTGCCCAATATTCATTTGGAAATTTTTTTTCCTTTACCATACTTCTTACCATATCCATGATGGTTCAATTTTTCCTTTGAGCAACTCCATTTTTCTGCGGTGTGAACCTTGTTGTAAATTTCTTGTGTATCTCATTTTCTCTGCAAAAATGTAGAAATTATTTTTAGATATACTCACCCCGTCTATCAGTCCTTAAGACTTTGATATGCTTCCCACTTTGTTTCTCTACAAGAGCTTTAAAGTGGAAAAATTTCTCAAACACTTCACCTTTATATTTCAAGAAATAAACCCATGTTTTTCTTATGAAATCATCATTGAAGGTCAACATATAATGGTTGCCTGATATTGATGGTGTTTGCATTGGTCCACAAAAATATGAGTGGACAATTTCTAAGGGTGCCTTTGCCCTTATGCTCTTTCTTGATGGAATTTTTTCTCTGTGTTGTTTTCCCAAGATACAACCTTCACAAAGGTTTTCTGGTTTTTCTATCAATGGTAATCCCCTTACCATTCTTTTCTTGTGCAACAAATTCAGTCCTCCGAAATTGAGATGTCCAAATCTAAAATGCCATAAACATTTCTCATCTTTCACTTCCTTTTGAAATACCTCTTGTCTTACAGCTATTACATTTCTTCTTTCCTTCAAGTCAGCTTTGAGCTTGAGAGGAAACATCCTAATTCTGGTCATATGTACCTCTGCAATGAATTTCTTGCTTGGAGGTATGTTTAGAATTGTGCACACATCGTTTTTGAAAAATACATTGTAACCTTTGTCAATGAGCTGCCCAACACTCAAAAGATTACATTTCAAGCCAGGAACATAGTATACATCTGGCACAAATTTCTACTCGCCATTTCTTGCAAGGATACTTACTCTGCCTTTTCCCTTGATAGAGATCTTAGTATCAGTTCCTGTTGTTACTTCAGATTTAACATCTTCATCACGATTGGAAAACATTGCTATGTTTCCAGTCATGTGATTACTGCAACCTGAGTCTAATAACCATACATCATCTTGTCTATCTTGTGCTACATTATAGGTTAATAGCACATTCTTTGGGGTCTTTTATTCTCTTGTAACATTATCATTCTTCCTATTATTCATGTCATATTGCTTTTTCTTACACTTATTTTCACAATGTCCATATTTTTTGCAATAATGACACTGGACCCGGGATTTGTCATACCTTTTTCCATGTGCATGATGTTGTCCACCTTGTTGGCTTCTTCTTTGGCCTTGACTTTGATTCTGATTGTTGCTCCTTCCATGAGTATGTGAAGGGCTATTTCTTCCTCCTCTATTTTGGCTTCTGCCTCTTCATGTTCCTCTTCTTTGAACTCTTCCTCTTCCAAAAGGGTTATGGGTCTTGAAGACATGTTCCAAAGATGAGTTTATTGTTCTTCCCAATCTTTGTTCATGAGTCATCAGTGATGCATGAAGTTCATCAACTGTGAACTTTGAGAGATCCTTTGTCTCTTCAATGGTTGTGACAATAACATCAAACCTTGAGGGTAAGCTCCTCAATATTTTCTCCACAATCCTTCTTTCTTCCATTATTTCTCCATGAGATCTCATATGGGTGACCAACCGAATCAACTATTTGAAGAATGAGTCTATTGTGTCAGACTCCTTCATGCCAATAATTTCAAAATCACTTCTCATCAGTTGAAGTTTTGCAGTCTCCACCTTCTCCATTCCTTGGTAGGCTGTTTGGAGGGTTTCCCATGCATCCTTGGAAACACGCTCTCATGCCCTGCTTGATAGAGATAGAATAGGGCTTTTGAGTCCTTCTTCCTATTTCTCTTCAACAAATCCTTCTCTGCCTGTGTTAAGGAATTAAATGCAAGATCATCTGCTGGTTCAACAAAACCATCTTTAGAAAACTCCCATAAATCCTGAGAGGCGAATAAGGCTCTCATGGTAATGGCCCCCGTTGAGTCCCAAACTTGCATCTTTCCTATACACCTTTCTAGACTTTTTCCATTTACCTGGACCTCCTAAGTCATCAACATCATTGCATATTAATCATAAAAGATCATTTAAAGTGGTTTTTAACTATGTTTTGTGTCTGTTGTTTGAATTAGATTTTTGCTCATTGAGCTACGGAATCTTGTCACTTTCCGCAGCTGCTTCAACTTTCCGCAGCCATTTTGTTAAATTCTATATTGCAGGTGTCTTTATGCAAATCAAGCGACATGGGCAAGTTGGAAATGATATGGACATGGACCGAGTCCTACTGGCTTAGTCGAATTCAACAAAGAAGGTCGTGGTCAAAGGTAGTCAAGCGGTGGTCAACCTAAGGGTCCTACGGTGATAGAACTCCGTTTTTCACCACGTGAAGACTTGCGTGGCCATTCCTAAATCTCAGGGGACATATCAACACCTGTGAAATGCTCCACAAGCCGAATCCAACAGCCACCCTCAATAGATTTAATCTTCACGACAACCATAATGCTAAATTTCTGGACGTGGTTGTTTACATGTCTTTTATCAGCGTAGATTGTAGGAAATTAGTTATGTCATCCTCTGTTATAAATAATGCGTTCTCATACGCATAGTAGCTAGCTTCTGTAATGTAATTTTGCTGAAAAGAAAGTCCACTGTGTCGTGACATTATTTCCTTGTTATGACTGCGTTTTGAATACATGAGAAGACTTTGTTCATAAGCATAATTCGTGGCTGATAGCTGTTGCCCGAGGATTGTGCAGAGGGCCCCTGAACACGCCGATGTTTTGTTTATTGCTGTATAGTTTCATGCTTTATTTCCTTACGTTCATTATGCCATAGTTATTCACGTGTATATATCACATCTCTTATGGTATTAACGTTTTATTTATGTCCATAGTTTTTCATGCTTTATACTGCTGTTAACTGATCAGTGTCTTTGTTCCATATTACAATAGGCAGCCTAGGCATTTGCACATAGTTTTACAATGACTAATGACATGGAATCAGTCTTGTCCTTCTGCTGATTTATTTTTCTTAACTTTTAATTCCAGCACTGTTTTATTTATTTCAGTTTTGTACATTTGCTTTATTAGTTACATTAGATATTAAATTACTCATGTCATTATTAGTTACCTTCGAAAGCCATAGCGAGACTAATGGTGAGGGATTGAAGTATGAGTGTGTAGTTTTATATTAGTTTATTTTTCTGCAAGTTAGATATTAAATTGCTCATGTCATTATCAGTTACCTCCGAAAGCCATATCGAGACTAATGGTGAGGGATTGAAGTATGAGTGTGTAATTTGATATTAGTTTATTTTTCTGCAAATCATATATCAGATTGCTCAAGTTGTTTATGATTACCTCCGAAAGCCATAGCGAGACTAATGGTGAGGGGTCAGAATATGAGTTGATGTAATTTGATTTTAGCTTTACCTTGCTTGCAATTCTTGGATTTCTTTGAGCACAATTTCTTTTGTATTTAGACAGTATCAAGGGTAATGAGTTTCATGATCAATAGTTCACTGTTTGTTTGACTAGTATAGTGGCACATTTTCATTTTCTTTTAGGAATTAATTTTGTCATTGCATGTTTTAAAACCCTTTTGAAGTTTGAAGTTTGGGAAATCATTATAAAGGACATCATTGCCTTGAACATTTATATCCATACTTGTCTTTTAGAATTTCCATCTCCCATTAGGAAACCAACCAAGATAAAAACCCCCAAGATAAATAAATAAAAATAACCAAAAACGACAAAAAGTAAGAGATATGTTATCTTGCACATATAGTGTGCCACACTTCGTCAGCTGACGAATCCGGGATTGACAAATTAATGTAGCAATTTAGGACATACTAAATTGACCAAACATTTTGGCGCTGTTGCCGGGGAAGTGTAACTAGGTATCCAATTTCTAAAAAAAGAAAAAACAATAAAAAGAAGGGAAAAATTGATAACTTCTTGAAGTATGCTCTCCTCTTGCACGTAGTGTGATCCGGAGGATCAGAAAAGAGAGTTATTGGTTCAGTAATTTCTTAAGTATGCTCTCTTCTTGCACCTAGTGTGACCTGGAAGATCAGAAAGAGAATTATTAGCCCAACTTAAAAATAAAAAAATGACATGCATAGAGCAAGAGATTCTAGGGGAAGGTTTATAGCTAAAGCCAAGAGTTCGATTTTCACAACTCCATCTTCTTCAAGGCATAGACAAGATTCACCACCATCTTGTTATAGCATCATTTCTCACCTTGACATGATTCATGATTGCTACATGGCTTTATGGGCACCCATTCCTACAGACTTGGACAAATTCACTTAAAAACAGTGGAAAATCCTTCATACGCGACTATGCCCGTGTTTTTCCGCGTGTATACGCGAGTACAGCTAGACTTTCCCGCGTATGCCATTTTAATGATTAAAAAATATATAAAAATCCCTAATTTCGCGCTGGGTTGATGGTTACTCAGGTAGTTCAACTACCCCAGCCCGTGGCCAACTGTTTCCAACTGCTGAAACTACTTGGAAGGACTATAAAAAGACCTCATATGTAGGGCCTAAGGGAGAGAGAGAATTATTATTATTATACTCTGTTGGTTCCCTATCCAAGTCTGATTCCCCGTGCCTCCTGCACTTTCCCAGTTCATTTCAGGAAACCCTTGTTTCCTTGAGATACACATCCCTTTATATGTTATCTCGTATGCACTCATTTGGAAGGAGTCTTAGCGAGGCAGGGGCTGGACGGATCCGGACGACGGTCTGCGAAGGCCTTGGAAGGATCAGGTGATCTCTCCACTTACTTTTGTACGTACTATTTTTATAATACAGAAGTATCATGCTGTTCCCGAAGTAAACGTGTGAGTGTATGCTTTAATGTATGAAGAATATTTGTTATACAAGCATTCATGATGATTTATTTAATGTTTTATATGAATCTCACTAACATATAGAGTAGAAATATACTGTACAACTTGTCCTTTGTGCTGGTTTCTTCTTGTATTTCAGGTGAAAGAGGAAGGACGGTTGCAGGGAGTTTGAACTCCACGTGGATCTACTTCAAACGTAGGACCAACGGGTAAACTTCTCGTTCTACTCGATTTCGTTTTTATGACTGTGCATGATCGTGTGAGTCTCTGTTAAGTAGTACGCCCCTGCTCTGTGGAGGTTGAATCCCAACCAACCTCTAGGGTGTTAAATCCCCGAAACAATCTACCCCTAGCCTTAAGATTCTTGGAATTCAAGGAGCAGCTGAATTAGAGGATTCTCCTACACCATCTACCAAATCTCATTTAGAAAAAGACCCTTTCTTTACTTCTATAGGAGAGTATATTATAATTAAAGAAGAAGAATCACCTGAAGAAGAAAAGGAAGAAACTCTCTCTCATCCTCCCTTGATAGAAGAACTAGAGGACTCTAAGGACTCTGAAGAAACTATCATGACAGAGGAAGTAGTAGATGGATTCGGAGGTAGAGGAGGAGGAAATAATGGAGGCAACAATGGTGGAGGTGGAGGTAATAGGGAAGGAGACAACTCGTTTGGATTCCCTATAGTTGATGAGGAAACTCATACAATGATGAAAAAAATCTCAGCATCTGTCCTCCCCAACTTTTATGGATTGCGAAGTGAGGATCCTGAAACATTTCTGTTTGAGTTTGAAGTCATGTGCCGAACCTATGACTATATGGAAGACTCTCAAAAACTCAAACTGTTTCCTTCAACATTGAAGGGAGCCGCTTTGAAATGGTTTATGGGATTAGTCACCCAATCTATTAGGACTTGGAATGATATGAAAAAAACATTTTTGGATAGATACCTAGACTATTGCATGCCCACCAATCACAAGGATGAGGTATTCAAAATGGTACAAAAAGAAGATAAAATTTTGGAGTATTTACTTGAAAGATTTCAATACAACTTAAAAAGAGAAAAGATGAGCAACTTAGATGAGGAAACTTTGAAAGCCCTTCTATTTAAAGCCATCATAGATGAATGGATAGATATTTTAAACATTATGGGGAAAGGAGACATTTCTCAACTTCCACTTCGTGACATAACAGAACTATATGTCCATCTCTCAAGGGGAAAATCTAAAACGGGAAAAGGGCCTAGAGATCCTTATCTTATCAGGGCAAAAAAATCCGCAACTGGATCAGTAAGTAGGGCAGAGATTTGAAATATGCTTGATGAATTCAAAACTGATATATTAGGGAGCCTTAGTGAACAAATAGACACCCTTAAAATTCAAAACAAGCAGAAATCATAAACTGATGCTCTAGCCATATTTTGTCCGAAATGTAGGAAGAAACATGCTTTAAGGGAATGTCCCTTGGATGAAAAAGTTGTAGAAACATGTATGATTTTCTCAGAGAATCATGAGACCAAGGATTGTCCTTCAATTCCTGGACTCAAAGCTGTCTTTCAAGAAGATCCAAATTTAGTATAATCTCTCTGTTTTGTTGCAAGAAGACCTTGGTAGGGGCAACAAACTCAAGGGTTTAACAACCCTATGAATCTTCAACCCCCACCAAATTGGAATCCTTGGCAACAACCTTGGCCCCAACCTCAAAATTCATATCAGTCATGGGTACAAGGTATGCAAAATCCTTATGGGAGATTTGCTCAATTTTATCAATATCCTCCATCTTTTCAAAATCAACAAGCTCCACAACTTCCAAACCCAAATCTACAACTTTCATTTCCATTTCCACAACAACAACCTTCTCAAAAAAATCGAAATTCTCAACTCATGCTTCCATTCCAACAAAATACAAATCAACTTCCAGCTCAGCCATTGCCAAATCCTAACAATAAAAATCCTCAGAATACTTACATGATAGAAGGACAACAATTTCTTACCTATATGATTGTTCCTCTCAATGATGTATAACTCAGGTCTGGTATAGTTTTAGAAAAACCTTCTATAGATATCCAAGAGCAAGATACCTCTAAGGAGGACTCTCTTAAAGTCAATAAGGGTTTTGAGGAAGCATCTCTTCAAAACTCAAACATTCAAAAAGAGAAAGAAAAGTTAACCCCCACAACTCCTATAGTTGAGCAACCTGCATCTTCATCCACACCTCCTTTCCCTGAAATATTACAAATTGATAAAGGGGTGTAAAAACAAATCTTGTTGCCTAACTATGATTTTCTAGATGAATTAAAGAATATTTGTATCAAGATTCCCTTGCTACAAGCCATTAGAGAGATTCCTATTCTAGAAAAAATAATAAAGGAGTTGAGTCTCAAAATACCAGGAAGGAAACTAAGAGATACAAGAAGAATCCACCTGGTAGGAAAAATTGCAGATATCATGATGGGAAAAATTACCATGCAGAAGTATGTAGATCCAGGTAGTCCAATTGTCAAGACACATATAAATCGGATAGAAATTCCAAACACATTGATTGGCTTAGGGGCTGCTATCAACATTATGAGTAGACAGACAATGGAACAGCTAAAACTTCCTAATCTTCTTTTTACACCTACTTTACTGCAACTTACAGATCGATCAGTTATCAAACCATATGGTGTATTAGAAGATATTTCAGTCTCCTTAGATTCTTGGGAATATCCAGTAGATTTTATGATTTTGACTCACAAGAGTAATCTAGGAGGGCACCCACTTATCTTAGGAAGACCTTGGCTAGCCACAGCTGATGCTTTCATTAGTTGTAGATCTCGGGATATGTACATTTCTAATGGTAATTCGACAAAGAAATTCAATTTGTATCCTCTAGAAAAAGAAATCACAGAAGTAGGAGACACTGAATGGGTCGATGATGAGGACACTATACATCCTGTCTTTACCATTTCTGAAATCGGTGAGGATAGTCAAATTCTGAACACATTAGAAAATTTTGAGACATCTTCAGAATATGACCCCACACAATTTTAGTTGGAATCTGACATTGAATATTTATCATCAAGAAAAATGTCTCTTTACTCTATGGAAGAGTTCGGTAGTTCTACCATTGAGATTTTTCCAGGAAAAACATTGAATATCAACAAAAATTTGGAAAAGTCACAACAGGAAGAACTAACCAAAATCTTGCAAAAACATTCTACTGCATTTGCATGGGAGTATGCTGATATGAAAGGTATTGATCCTAAGACTTGCATCCATCATATCTATATTAAGGAAAAAAATAGACCAATCATACAACCTTAGAGAAGGATGAATCCAAACCTTAGGGAGATAGTGAAAGAAGAGCTCCAAAAACTACTCAATGTAAACTTCATTTATCCAATTTCAGATAGCCGATGGGTTTCTCCTTTGGTTATAGTACCTAAAAATAATGGTAAATGGAGGGTATGCATTGATTACAGGGAATTAAACAAAGCAAATTTGAAGGATCACTTTCCTTTTCCCTTTATCGATCAGGTATTAGACACATTAGCAGGCAAAAAGTACTTTTCATTTTTGGATGGTTTTAGTGGCTATAATCAAATTCAGGTAACACCTGAAGATCAATATAAGACCACATTTACCTGTCCATGGGGGACTTTTGCCTATCGAGTGCTTCCTTTTGGGTTATGTAATGCACCCGCAACATTCCAAAGATCAGTACTAGGAATTTTTTTTGATCTAATCCATGATTGTGTAGAGGTTTATATCGATGATTTTACAGTTTATGGTAATTCATTTGAAGAGGCATTAGAAAATTTGGAAAAAGTCCTTATAATATGTAAAGAAACAAACCTTTCATTAAGCCATGAAAAATTATTTATGATGTTTACTGAAGGTATTGTTTTGGGGCATCATATTTCATGAGATGGGATTAAGGTTGATATATCAAAAGTTGAAGTCATCTCCAAGTTGCCTATTCCAAATTGTCAAAGAGATGTTAGAAGTTTTCTAGGATTTACTGGATACTATAGAATATTTATAGAAAACTTCACTAAAATAGCATCTCCACTCTTCAAACTACTTACAAAAGACTGTGAATTCAAATGGCATCATAATTGTCAATCAGCCTTTGAAACTTTGAAAACAAGAATATTTGAAGCACCTATCTTGAGAGGACTAAATTGGAAACTCCCTTTCCATATTTCTACAGATGCTTCAGATATAGCTCTAGGAGTTGTGTTGGGTCAAAAAGATTTAGTCCCTTATGCCATTTACTATACCAGTAAAAATTTGACTCCCACTGAGTTGAACTATACTGTAACTGAAAAAGAGTTTTTAGCTCTTGTTCATGCAATCAATAAGTTTAGACATTATATAACAGGCTATGAAACTTTTATTCATACCGATCATTCTGCGATTAGATATCTAATGAAAAAACCTGTTACTAATGGCAGAGTGACAAGATGGCTCCTACTTTTGCAGGAATTCAATATTACTGTGTTGGATAGACCAGGGAAACAAAATACAGTAGCTGATTTCTTGTCTAGGATTCAGAATACTAAAGAAGATTCTCTTGTAGAGGATAAGTTTGCTGATGAATAATTGTTTGTAGTAACTACTAAGACCCCTTGGTATGCAGATATTGCTAACTATTTGGTTACAGGGAAACTGCCTCCATATTTATTTCCAAGTGAAAGAAGAAAGATTATTCAGGAGAGTTCAAAATATTCATGGATTTCTAACGAATTGTTTAAAACAGGGCTAGATCTTGTGATCAAAAGATGTGTCAGGGAGGATGAAATGCCTGATATCCTCAAGGCATGTCATGATGAACCATGCGGCGGACACTTTGCTGACAAAAGGACAACCTATAAAATCCTCTCTTTAGGATATTATTGGCCTTCCCTCTTCAAAGATGCAAAACAATATGTCAAAAGGTGTGACAACTGCCAAAGAGTAGGGCAACCTACCCTTTCAAATGAAATCCGTAGTCGTTTCATAAACGTGCTTGCATCTACTCTGCAACCACCAATTTTAAATACTTCCAGATGCACTTTACTCCCCCTACTGTTCTACTGACCTCACGGCTGCATTTTCACCGTGCTCACATAAGCCTTCACCCCATTTTTTTCTCTGTTCCGCTTCATTCCGTGTACCTATTCTATGATATCCGCTTACAGTCACTGGTCTCCTTCATAAACCATGTTCATTTCCGCTAATTCAACTGTCTTACCTCCGCTAAACCCTGCTCACGTAGACGAGTGTTAAAGAACAGAAAGAAGGATGGGTCAGTTGTTGAGGACAGAACCAGAGGGACCCAAATTTATGGAAGGATACTCGCAAGTCAAAGACATATTGAAAAAGGAAAAATGGCTTCGGTTTATTCAAAAGTTTAAAGGCTACAATAAGGAGTTAACAAAAACTTTTGTGAGGTCTTTCAACGGTCTGGAGGTAGAAATTGGGGACCTCAAATTTACAGTGACTGAGGCATCCATAGCAGCAGCTACAGAACTCCCTCAAGAAGGTGAACGTTGGTTCAAGAACAAGAGCATTGGCAAGGAAGCCTGGAGAGTGATCCTACGTAACCCAGGTATGGATGTCACCATTTTTAAAAAGGGAATTCCTGTCCATGCTTTAAAAGAAGAGTGGGCCAGTTTACTGTTGGTTATTCAAAATTTTATCACCTGTGAGGGACGTTTTGGATCAATGTACATGTATCATACCCGACTGTTGATGAATTTCCTAGACAACCAGTCCCTCAATCTGCCATACTTTTTACTAAAAAGTTTGAAAAAGATGTCTGTAACAGTCCAAAAGCATCTAAGGGACGTAGAACCACATTTTTATCACCATGGTCTCGTGAAAATCTTGATAGAAAAAAAATTAAAGGAGAAAAAGGACACCTGGGAGCAGTTTTTAATTAGAAATTTCTTTGAAGAACCCCAAGAAACCCCTGAAGGAAGTACATCAAAAAGAAGTAGAAGAAAGAAAACAGATGATAAAACTCAAAGCACTCCTACTAACACAGTTTAAAGAACTAGTAGAGAAGAAAGACTGTCTAAAAGGAGGAAGGAAAAGACTGAGGGTAAAAAGCCAACAAAATCAAAAGAGAAAAGCAGCATTGAGGCTGTGCATCAAACCCCTTCCTCAGAAGAAGACCATCAAGTATTTTTTGAGAGACTAGTTCACCTTCAGGAACAGTCAGCTATGGCCAAAAAGAAAGGAAAAGAAAAACAGAAGGAAAAAGACAGTAGTCCACAGCATGTAAGAAGAAGCAGCAGGCTTAAAGGAAAGTGGAGGAAAGAACAAAAAAAAGGACCCCATTTTATTGATTTGGGAGAAGGAACACCTGAACAAACTCCAGTTGGCCGTAGTCCACCTCATTCTCAGCCAAACGTTGAAACTAGTCCTCAAGATGTTGACATGAGTCCTTTTCGGCCAGATTTTGAAGTCAATTCTCCTCCACAGCACTTTGGGGACAGCCCAAGGAAAATGACACCCGAGATAGATACAAAGCAGCAAGAGGTGTATTATTACATAGAATCCTTAGAAAGAATAGCCACGGGTCCCAGCACTCCATCCACTTAGCCTCACGCAGCACAAGAAGCTCTAGTCCAATCGTTGAAACAAGAAGTCTTTGAGTTGGAGGTTTTAAATAGACATATTAAAAATGAAAATGAAGCATTAAAGGAGCAAAGAATATTGGACAAGATCATTCATGACAACACTATGCTACATCTGGGACTGTGGCACAAAAAGAACAAGAAATTGAAGAAGAAATGAAAGAAGATAAGTAGAGCACTGATTAATCTCAAATTTAGATGCTTGATGAAGAAGCCCAGGATGTTAGCAGCACCAAGAAAGAGGAAAATAAGACTGGATGTACTGGCAGAGGTATCAGGGCATATGAATTGAAGGAGGATGATCAAAATTTTGGTTGCATGGGGACATGCAACACCTTCACAATGGGGGTATGTTGAGTCCCAAACTTGCATCTTTCCTATACACCTTTCTAGACTTTTTCCATTTACCTGGACCTCCTAAGTCATCAACATCATTTCATATTAATCATAAAAGAGCATTTAAAGTGGTTTTTAACTATGTTTTGTGTCTGCTGTTTGAATTAGATTTTTACTCATTGAGCTGCGGAATCTTGTCACTTTCCGCAGCTGCTTCAACTTTCCGCAGCCATTTTGTTAAAGTCTATATTGCAGGTGTCTTCAGGCAAATCAAGCCACATGGGCAAGTTGGAAATGATCTGGACATGGACCGAGTCCTACTGGCTCAGTCTAATTCACCAAAGAAGGTCGTGGTCAAAGGTAGTCAAGCGGTGGTCAACCTAAGAGTCCTACGGTGACAGAACTCCGCTTTTCACCACGTGAAGACTTGCGTGGCCGTTCCTAAATCTCAGGAGACATATCAACACCTGTGAAATGCTCCACAAGCCGAATCCAACAGCCACCCTCCATAGATTTAATCTTCACGGCAGCCATAATGCTAAATTTCTGGACATGGTTGTTTACGTGTCTTTTATCAGCGTAGATTGTAGGAAATTAGTTATGTCATCCTCTGTTATAAATAATGCGTTCTCATATGCATAGTAGCTAGCTTTTGTAATGTAATTTTGCTGAAAAGAAAGTCCACTACGTCGTGACATTATTTCCTTGTTATGACTGCGTTTTTAATACATGAGAAGACTTTGTTCATAAGCATAATTCGTGGTTGATAGTTGTTGCCCGAGGATTGTGCAGAGGGCCCCTGCACAATCCGAGGTTTTGTTTATTGCTGTATAGTTTCATGCTTTATTTCCTTACGTTCATTATGCCATAGTCATTCAGGTGTATATATCACATCTCTTATGGTATTAACGTTTTATTTCTGTCCATAGTTTTTCATGCTTTATACTGCTGTTAACTGATCAGTGTCTTTGTTCCAGATTACAATAGGCAGCCCGGGAATTTGCACATAGTTTTACAATGACTAATGACATGGAATCAGTCTTGTCCTGCTGCTGATTTATTTTTCTTAACTTTTAATTCCAGCACTGTTTTATTTATTTCAGTTTTCTACATTTGCTTTATTAGTTAGATTAGATATTAAATTACTCATGTCATTATCAGTTACCTCCGAAATCCATAGCGATACTAATGGTGAGGGATTGAAGTATGAGTGTGTAGTTTGATATTAGTTTATTTTTCTGCAAGTTAGATATTAAATTGCTCATGTCATTATCAGTTACCTCCGAAAGCCATAGCGAGACTAATGGTAAGGGATTGAAGTATGAGTGTGTAATTTGATATTAGTTTATTTTTCTGCAAATCAGATATCAGATTGCTCAAGTTTTTTACGATTACCTCCAAAAGCCATAGTGAGACTAATGGTGAGGGGTCAGAATATGAGTTGATGTAATTTGATTTTAGCTTTACTTTGCTTGCAATTTTTGGATTTCTTTGAGCACAATTTATTTTGTATTTAGATAGCAGCAAGGGTAATGGGTTTCATGATAAATAGTTCACCTTTTGTTTGACTAGTATAGTGGCACATTTTCATTTTCTTTTACGAATTAATTTTGTCATTGCATGTTTTAAAACCCTTTTGAAGTTTGAAGTTTGGGAAATCATTATGAAGGACATAATTGCCTTGAACATTTATATCCATACTTTTCTTTTAGAATTTCCATCTCACATTAGGAAACCAACCAAGATAAAAACCCCCAAGATAAATAAAAAAATAAACCAAAAACGACAAAAAGTAAGAGATAGGTTATCTTGCACATATAGTGCGCCACACTTCGTTAGCTTACGAATCCCAGATTGACAAATTAATGTAGCAATTTAGGACACACTAAATTGACCAAATAGCCCCATAGTCATATTTTTTCCCATTAAATTGTGGAAGTTGAGTATTTCCAATACGCATACTGGTGCTTGGTCTAGTCATGGCTTACAAAATGAACTTTGAAATAAAAATTGACTGTGTTTTTCAAACAATCTGCCTCTATGTCTAAGAGACCAAACTCTGTCTCTGAAAACTTCTCTGGACTACTCTTTTAAACACAAAAATAGAACTCTGTTTTGATAAATACCCGGACTTGGACTTCTGCTGAGCCTGCTGGAGAATTTCTAGGGAACTGCTGCAACAAGTTCCTTGTTCCTTCAGCTTCTTTGACACCTTCAAAGAGCTTGGATAAGCTTTGATACCATGTTGGAATTTCTAAGAATTCCAGAAACACACAGGGAGACCAAAATTCTCCTCTACCTCAACACAAAGATTATAAAAACAAACAAACTTTGTTTCTTGACAGAGATGGGAAACTGAACTATTTAATTAACATAAAAAATATTACAAAATGAGATATTTTTCCTTAGAACATGGTTCTGGATTTACAATTCAAAAACTTGCTTGGCTGTTACAGACACAGCGCTGCAAAATTTCTCTCTGTCTCACTGAGATGCCTTCGGGCTTTACAGACACAGTCAAACACAAAGACAATAATACACAGTCCTCTGTTCTTCTCACAGGGATGATCTGTTTTTATTTTCACCTGCGGGATTTTTCAAAATTCACACCTCTGTCTCTGTGTATATATCTTTTCCTTTTTCCCTTTCGAGCATATATATGCCATGGTAATAAAATTAAAACAAAAAAATTTGGAAAATACCTTGGTCGCATATGAATTCATAAAACCAAATTTGAAAACCTTTGGTTGCAGCGATTAAATGAAAAATCAAACAAAAATATATATGTGAATGGTGGATCCCACATTGGAGATCACATCGCGGGCTGTGAGTAGTTCAAGTGGTGTATATAGGTCATGTGCTTGCGATGAGTGATGAGCGATGCCGCTACATCGCATCGCAAACATTTAGCGGACCGGGCGATAATAAAAATGCATACATGCGCGATGTGTGATGGACCCCACAGTGGAGATCGCAACATCGCATTAGAGATGGCTTTCGGAACATAACACAGTGGAGGGGCTTTAACACTTGTAGTAGATGCGATATGAAATATCGCATCAAAACTAACACTTCGACGGATTAATATAACAGTGGGCATTGACATATGTTCCTTGCGATGTGCAATGCGCGATATCACAATATCGCATCGCATCGAAAATTTGGTACAGTGGATCATTGCATCGAAAAACATGACAAGACTGTGGAAATGGATTAAGGGATGTTGAGTGTTGCGATGAGTAATGTTATGATATCGCAACATCGAATCTCTGGTGTATCATTGGCATTGGTGGGTTAAGTGACCTCTGCGCTTCCAACTGTGCGAATTCAAAATTTTCGAAACAAAACAGAAACAATTGTGTGCCCAATTCAAAACACTTCAGAGAAAAATTCAATGTGTTTGGTGAATGGACAAGGAAGTGCGGTGGTTGATAGTTTAAGACTCAGTATGGTGGATTTATGGCAGATAAGACTGTTATCATTCTTGTATGCTACGTGGTCAAAAAAACCACGAATAAAAATCAATGTTGAGCGGTGGAGGTATGGCTGCAGCCAAAAAACAATAAAGCCTCCCTGTTGTTTCATTTATGTCACACTTGAATGCACAGTCTCGTGCACCCTAAGTCCTCTTCCTCTTTGCTGTACAATTTTCTCTATGTACAGGGCAGCAGGGGAATTTAATATTTCCAACAGTAGGCTAGGATTCACTGGTAGTGACTTTCCCAAGCATGGCTCACTGTTCGGTAGAATTCGTCCATTTTCTCGTCCATGAGAGAAGGTGGTAGATTTGTGTGGCATGCCTCTCTCAGTATCCTCTTTCAGTTTTGTGGTGTTTCTGTTGGAAATAATTACTCTCAACCATGCATTTGCACCGCTTCACCGTCACAACCATCACCTGCTTGGACTCATGAGTTAATTGAAATTGCTGATGTTAAATTTGTTGAAGGTGAAATCAGTGGTTATATATGGTACAACAAAAATATCTTATTGATGCAACCCACTTGTGCATGGAAACCCAATGAAAGAAAACTAGAAGAATAGGTAGAGAATCAAGATTTTGAGGCATCAACAGAGTCAAAGGACGAAGAAAAAAAGAAATATCTCATTGCAGAACACAATGAACATACCCAATATGGTTATGTAGATGTTTTTTCATAGAAAATTGACATTGATTTTGTGTGTGTAGATGTTAGAAGTAACCTCGAAGAAGCAAAAAAATATGAATAAGAATTGAAGTTCCTTGAAGTAGGGCTTGAAACAACATGTTTTGATGATGTCTGTATATAAGATGCAATAATAAATGTTTAAGATAGCTTTAAAAATGTTCAAAATGAAAATGTTAATGAGATTTTCCTCTATTGGAGTCCTGAAGAAATAAAATTTTATTATAAACTTATGTTGCAACAATTTGATAATCAAAAGATTAATGATAAAGAAAAAACTATAGAAGATGAGATGTGGCAACAATCCACATACAACCAAGTTTTTGAAGAGGTAGATGACATCCATGGACCTCCTGAAATGATTTTGTATGTTTTTGTGATAAAAAAAGATTTAACGATGGATGAACCGTAACAACGTGTGAAGAAACTAAAATTTGGAGCCTACACCAAAAAGACAAATATGAATAAATTCATACGATAAAAATTTTGGAAAGGGAGGAAAACGAAATTGAACTAAAGAGCAGATATCAAGTCATAGTTTTTGAGTCATCGTAAGCCTAGCTAAGACTTAGAATAGTAGGCATGTTTAAGTTATGCTAAGTCATGGTTAAGTTGTCAGTCGTAATTAAGGGGGTGTGTTGAAATTAATTACACTTGTAAATTCACCAACTCACCAACAGATCGCCTCATTGCTCACCATCATCACCATGACCTGCTCATACTCAAAGAGGAACCACCGTCACATCTTGTTGATTTTTTAAGGGGTAGCACCACCTAGATTCATTGGAACTCGAAGGGGAAAACTTATTTTTTTAATATATGTAACAGACCTAATTTTTTTATAAATTGAGATGATGCACAATCTTGATGCATGATAGGAGTTTTAATGCAGCTGAAGTTTTTTTGTTGTTTCATTATTCTATAAATGACGTATACTTATCAATTCTTTACGAGTTTTAACTCTTATTGTGCTTTGTCGTTTTTCTGTTATGCGTCGCTGCCTCCACTCCCCCCGATCGGGGTGTACACATGCCATCATGACAAGGGGAGGCAGCAACTTGGCAAGCGCTCCCGTCAATAATAATTATGATCATTTAACATGGCTTGTCAGACCAGCGAAGTGGAGTGTGTGAGCGCCGGCAAAGGATTGATGGCGCATGATGGCCAGGGTGTATGTCAGGCCAGCGGAAAAGCAGGCGAGAAATCGGTAAGTCTTTTAACTTCTCCTTTTCAATCTTGCATGCATTATCTCTTGCATGCGAAAGATTGGAGGAGGCAGCGAAGGAGAGCTACAGCTCTGCAACCAGGTTATAGCGTGACTCTGCCCGGGTATGTTTTTACAATAACCTCAGTGCTTATGATGTTATATGCAGCAGATATGGTTTACAGTGAAGATGATAGCTTAGATATTCTGTCGTTTATGTTGTTCATTAACTGTCTGGAACCAGAATTGAACACAGTCCCTCCTTGTTTCCGTGACCCTTGTTACTCTCATGTACCTGATGCAAGCTCTGTGCGATGGCATGGGAGTAAAACCCTCAGTTTTATGCATAATCACCGTGATAGCCAGGTTCTTATAGGGCGACAAATCCTAAATAGAAACCCCCTTCCGTCCAATCCTGGTAGGTGTAATGGTAACACGAGGAGTCAAAGCAGTAACAGTAGGCTAGTCTCCCTCAATCAGAGTCATGGTCTCACCTACTTAACTGTAGAGAACCTCTGCCATATTATGTTAGTTTCTTGTCTGGGCATAGCAAATCCAAATTATATGGATGTTAATGTTTATTATATGAAGGGGATGACAGAGTCGTTATGGCCACCCAAGCAGTGTCTGCACCTGTCTAACCAAAGCTCGTTTTATCCTGAAGATAATCTCCAGAGTCTTACCAATTCCCAAGGTAGGAGCTATCCCAGTCGTAATCCCAGTCGTAAGAGGTTGGCTGAATCTCCGCCTCATCTTATGTCCCAGGGGTATAAAAATGATAAGAATCAGAGGTGTTTAGCCAGATCTGACAAACAAATGTCCAAGGGCACCGTAAGGTGCATGCTGTGTCCTAATACCTTTTCTTATTTGGTTTACTTCTGTATGCCAGTGTTAGTTCAAAATTCCCACTCAGCCATGGGAAAGCGACACCACAGGACAGCCACGGATAAGGGAAAACAACCTGCTCAGACTGAACCTGCTCCGAAGAAAAGGGGGCGGAAAACATATTTGGAGCACCTAGAAACACTAGCAGTTAATTATGTCATGAGCAATCCTTCGGCAGTCAGAAATGATATCCGTGGATGGGAACAAGAAATTCAGTAGGAACCAGAGGATATTGAGACAGAGGCAGAGATCCTCGATTTTATTACTGATCCAGGTCATACAAGGGGCAGGCTTACTTTGTTTAATCAGACAGTCCATACATATTGGATTGTAAAATGCCTGATAGCAAAAGCAATCCAGGGTAATCATTCAGTTCAGGTAAAGACAGAAGCAATGCAACCAGACCTACGTACCCAGGCTCAACTCTTGGAGATTCAGGACAATCAGCAACATCTGAAGAACACTCAATACCAAACTGCAGACAGGGTTAGCAGACTAGACGAAAAAGTGGGTCGCATGGAGAAGACCCTCCAGAAGATTCTTCAACAACTTAACCAAGCAGAAATGCCAGGGTCTAATGTCAAAGACCCTGCCCCAGTCTCCTCATCTGAGGGTTAGATGATGTCTTTATTTGATGGAGTTTTTGTTAATTTTGAACTTTTAAAAAACTGTTATGGTTGTACATATTAAAGTAGAGGAGCAGGTAGTGCAAGAAAATCATAGACGCAAGAGACAATTTCAATTTTGGGATGCAAATCATGTTTTTAGAAGGTCAATAAACCTGGTTTCCCTCTTGGGCAGGTTGAGGCCAAGAATGACTTTATATTTTTTGTAACCTGTCTTAAAATATAAATAGAAATGGCAAGGTTCCACCGAATTTACAAAAAAAAAAGA
>CM076579.1:1116212667-1116361833 GCA_034641835.2 Pinus albicaulis | reverse complement strand
TTGAGTATATGGCCTACTATGATCTCGCCTCAAGGAATAGACTCCCCATTTCCTAGAGTCTCCGCTCTTGCTAAATCATAAGATCTGGTATATCTAGCTTATATCTGGCTTACAGGTTGCTGGATATACTCTTAGTGTTATAAGGCTCTTGCTAAATCATAATATCTGGTATATCTGGCTTATATCTGGCTTACAAGTTGTTGGATATACTCTTGGTGTTATAAGGCAGCCACAAAGGTTGATCCTAGACCTCCCCCAGATTAGTCCAAGGAAGAAAGTTTTTGCTGAGCAATATTGAGGCCCCACCTAGGTTTGAAACTCAGTTAACACACCCGGTGTGTCTGTGGGCAGTTGCATAATGCATTAGGTTTAGGAGTATAGGGTCAGTCCCTCAGACATGACCCTGGGCCTCCTCAGAGACAGGAAGTAAGTTTAGGAATTCTCCTAATACCCAAAAAATAAAAAATAAAGGAAAAAGAAAGAAATTCTCCTAATACTGAAAACAAACAAACAAAAAAATGACAGTAGTTAATTATCGATTCTCGTGATTAAAAAAAGAAACGAAAAGAAAACAGACAATAGTTAATTAGTAGTTTCCAACTTTTCACTAGCATGTCGTAACATTTTTTGATGTATATGCATAAATACTTTGACTTCAAGATGACTCAGGGGTTGCTTTGTCAAAGTTTACTTGCATGCTAAAAATTGTTCTGATGTCAACCGACATGGATAAAACATGATCATAAAGAGATAAAATCTGATAAAACTTCAACAAAAAACATGGATGAAGTTCATACTCGACAACAAGACTGACGTGGGAAGAAACATCTAAAGCAAACTTTTTAAGGTTCCATCTTTCCACTCCCTAATGATAGGTTTAATAAAATAATCATTTCTTAATGAAGGTGCTACCTCCCCGTTAAGTTATAATCTTTTGTTCCCACATTTTAAGAGTAAAAGATAGAGGAAAACTGAAAGAACTCAGTGTCCTTGCTCCTATTTTTATTATATGACACTCTACAAAGTATGATCTTGATCTATGACGTATTTGTGCCGAGTGGTTCTAATTTAATAGTAAATGTTATATTAGATAAAATAAATGAATAACTGAGAGGCCTTACGGGCTAATTTTTAATCCTTACACCAAAATCTCTTAATATTCAAGTCTAAGGAACAACTCGTTCAAAGTTCAAACTGAAATAGATTTTAAATGGAAAGCCTAAAACCAGCTATGTAGTTTACAAGTTAACATTTTGGATATAAATTCTGTTCAATTTATATGACAAGTTATGCCATAACCTTGAAACTAGTTTCTTAGCTAAAAGACTTTCTTAAGTCAACAATGACAAAGAAACATAGTCATGGCAAGAAAAATTCTCTTGTTTTTTCTAATGAGGGTGGATGTAACTTGATAGAGGTTGTATGAAAGTATCAAACCATAAACAATTTCACTAAAACATTGAAATGACAAAGTCTTGTTAAGCAACAAAGGTTTAGTTGAATATATGGAAAGCATCGAGCTAAATGATATAATTAAACTAAAAGTAACTGTAAAAAAATGAAATTTCCATCATATACATCGCATCAGCGTATGAATTTGCATCAATGTACTGAATTAATATGACTTCAAATTTTGAAATTTTCCTGCAAGATAACATTTATCATTAAAAAATCTGATCAAACATGAAGTAATCTCATGAATCCTTCAGATTTATATTGCAATATCCATCTCAGATCGATAGATCCAGAATCTTAAATATTCTTATAACTAGCAATTGCACCAAGAGGTGCAAAGGAACGTCGGAACATGGATAAGAGAAGTGGGGAGATTGTATAAAGAAATAATCAAGTGAAATATACTAAAAATGAAATAAAACCCATGTGAGGCTAATTTAAATTCAATTGTTGTGAATTTTCAAGTGAAAGAAAGTTTGTAACTGGTGTTCGACAAGCAGGACTCACAAAATTTGTTATAGAGAAAAACTTGGAAGGGAAATTGAGGTTTGAGGTTTGATGATGTTGATGAAGCACATATTCTACTTGGTGAAAGTGGCCACTGCAAGGATTATTGGGGTTCAGGCTTCTATAGGTAGGATAATACTTTTGAGCTTGAAACAACTTTGCACAATATAGCTTTCAGTTCAAATGGTGCAAATACATATAAATCAAGAAATTTGAGACCTTTAAATGTATGGTCAGAAGCAACAACTCCATAATTTGTGCAAATGCTTCTAAACTCTATTTGAAAAGAGGAAATTAATTTGATCATTGAAGGAAACTTGTTTGGACCAGACATTGGTGAGTTGATAAGCAGCTCAAACAATTGGGTAGAGATTATTATGTGGTGCATTTTCAAAGGGCTCAAAGAGTCATTACCTTCTAGATGGCTATATATTTTGGGAGATGGGTTTAAAAATATAGGTAAGAAGAATCAGCCAGCGTCTGAACAGTCGGATGAATTTGAGAAAAAACACCAAAGATCTGCCAATTTTGTTGAATGCCTCTGAGAAATGTGGTTTATTGTTTGCTGTCAATTCCTCCTCAGTCATGGATTGCAGGCCTGCACAAAATAAGAATATTCTTATGATTGGTGTCTGTTCTGAAGTGAATAATTTAAAACAATATACTCATAACCTAACACAAAATACAAATTCAACAGAAGTAAATACGGAAAACAAGAATAGTGGAAATGATGATTTTGGATTTCAAACTGAAGGAGCATATAAGGGCGAGGATGAAGTGCTTTTGAAATTTTAGTGGGCAGAGGAGACAGAAAGGATGGGCTGCAGCAAGTTTTTGGAGTCTCGGGATAGAAGAGAAGGGAAAAGAGGCAAACTTCAAGTTCAAAGCACAGAGTAATGACCCCTGGAAGGAGATATTTTGATTCTCTTGTTCAATCTCAGCAGGAAGTAAGCAATGCCTTTGGACAAGTTGACATTTAATTGTCGTATTCTCTATGGGATGTAGGTGATGGCATTAGCCAAGAGAAGCCGCTAGACAGGGTTTCACATGAATATATCCTTTCTTCATGAATGCAATGATTATCGGAATTATGTTCAAATAAAAGAGATGAGAACAGTGTGCAAGAGGCTTTATAAAGTTTGATATGCAAAGAATAGAATATTCAAAATAGTACACATCATATGAGGAGGAGACCTTTAAATCAAGCAATTTGAGACCTTTAAATGTATGGTCAGAAGAAACAACTCCAGAATCTGTGCAAATGCTTCTAAACTCTATTTGAAAAGAGGAAATTAGTTTGATCCTTGAAGGAAACTTGTTTGGACCAGACATTGGTGAGTTGATAAGCAGCTCAAACAATTGGGCAAAGATTATTATGTGGTGTATTTTCAAAGGGCTCAAAGAGTCATTACCTTCTAGATGGCTATATATTTTGGGAGATGGGTTTGAAAATACAGGTAAGAAGAATAAGCCAGCGTCTGAATAGTCGGGTGAATTTAGAAAAAGCACCAAATATCTGCCAATTTTGTTGAATGCCTCTGAGCAATGTGGTTTATTGTTTTCTGTCAATTCGTCCTCAGTCAGGGATTGCAGGCCTGCACAAAATAAAAATATTCTTATGATTGGTCTCTGTTCTGAAGTGCATAATTTAAAACAATATACTCATAAAATAGCACAAAATACAGATTCAACAGAAGTAAATACAGAAAACAAGAATAGTGGAAATGATGATTTTGGATTTCAAACTGAAGGAGCATATAAGGGCAAGGATGAAGTGCTTTTGAAATTTCAGTGGGCAGAGGAGACAGAAAGGATGGACTGCATCAAGTTTTTGGAGTCTCGGGATAGAAGAGAAGGGAAAAGAGGCAAACTTCAAGTTCAAAGCACAGAGTAATGACCCCTGGAAGGAGAGATTTTGATTCTCTTGTTCAATCTCAGCAAGAAGTAAGCAATGCCTTTGGTCAAGTCGACATTCAATTGTCAGATTCTCTATGGGATGTAGGTGATGGCATTAGCCAAGAGAAGCAGCTGGACAGGGTTTCACATGAATATATCCTTTCTTCATGAATTCAATGATTATCAGAATTATGTTCGAATAAAAGAGATGAGAACAGTGTGCAAGAGGCTTTATAATGTTTGATATGCAAAGAATAGAATATTAAAAATAGTACATCATATGAGGAGGAGACCTTTAAATCAAGCAATTTGAGACCTTTAAATGTATGGTCAGAAGCAACAACTCCAGAATCTGTGCAAATGCTTCTAAACTCTCAATTTAGACTACTCATGTGCTTACCAAATGAAAATCTCTGACCAAAATTCTAGTTAACAGGCACAATGAAAATAATTAGTTGTTGAAAGATTCAAGATCTGTTTATAAAAATGTCATAGAAGAGGAGTTTGCAGTCAGAGATGTGGAAATGGTGAACGATAATGAGTGTGTTTGAAAAAAAAAACTCCTAAGTATGCCCAGGTAAGTGTTACAAAGTTGTCATCAACAACCTTGAGTCAGAGAGAAGAGGAGTCTTCTATGTTACCATGGACTAGTAAAAATATGGCACATACATGTAACCATAAACTAGCTTCTTATATGGAGAAAGTTGAGATAATTTACATGGGCAGTGTAACAACTCGATTTATGGCCTCTGAAGTTCAAGAACCAGAGGATATTTCAAGGCTACATTGTTTCCCTCAAGACAACTTCAGTGAGTGCTATATTATACAATAAAGACATTACTGAGCCAAGTAAAGCTAATTGTGCACCAAAAAAAGCATTATCTACAGTACAAGCACGTGAATTAAAAGAAGGTGGCCATTCTTCTCCACACAAATGAAAAACATCACTTTAAAAACATTTGTCTGTTGGAAGTGCATTCCGTGTAATAACATGTACTTCTAATTACCCATGTTATGAGGAAGTGGCAACACAGACACTGCATGTTTTTCTTCTTGCCAACTTACAAGTTGAAAAGGCATGTGAACAAGCCACTCACTATCATAATAGTGGATCACAAATTAGGAAATCACTTGGCACTGATATTTTTACTCTTGAAAATGTCCAGGATTTGAATGTTTCATTATTGACAGATTCTAAGAAGTTTGACAAATCTGTCATTGCTAATTTGAGTGAAAGTGATGCACTGAAAAAATCAGAGACTAAAAAAGTTTCTACTTCAATAGAACCTTTACCTTTCCACAAGGTGAGCTATTACAAGTCTTAATTATTTGATCACTAAATATCTAACACCCAAGCATAGTAGAACTCTATTGGAACATAAATTTTAGCTCTACAATGTCTTTAGTTTCGTAATCTGTCATTGCTAATTTGAGTGAATGTGATGCAGTGAAAAACTCAGAGACTAAAAATCAGTGTTACACGAGGACTCGTCCCCCCCCCCCCTAGGGGTCTAGAATCCTCGCCCCCCCGCGATTCGGGGTCTTGGGGACTTCTAAGGGACGTTTCCTGACGCTCCCAATTTTCAAAAATTTGGAGGGGACGTCAAGGGGGACGTTTCCCCATCTGGAGGGGTCGAGGGGGCGTGAGGGGATGGGAGGGGACGTGAAGGGGGCGTGAGGGGACGGGAGGGGGCGTGAAGGTATGGCTGGGGCAATAGATATTCTCATTTAATTCTCTATCAAATATTTTAATCAGTTACAATTAGCACCATATCCATTTACATTGTACTTTAATCTGTGAGTAGTAGATTGAATATTGGGAACTACTAAAGTATTTCTGGAGAGCTCGACTTACGACTAGACCTTCATTGTGATGTCAGTTGAACAGAACGATGTTTTTTTTATTGGTTTCTTTCTCCAGCTCCTTTTGCTTGCTTCTCTCCAATAACCTCTTCAGATATAACAGCCTGTGATTTCCCTAAAGCTGTAATTGGAGGAGAATTTATTATATCTCACTCTTAAGATAATTTTAGGTGAGAGAAATAGTAGCGGAAACCAAACCTTATAGTGGAATGTCATACTTATGGTTGAGCCATGCTAAAGCAATAGTGTACAGAATGTTGAAAAGTGCACAGAACTCAATCAATGCTCCAATTCTAGTCCAATAAAATTTACCTTCAGCAAATAATCCACGAGATTCTAGGATAGCACATCCAAGTGTTTCAATGGAGTTGTTACTGACAGGATGCACAAAGATGAAATATTTAGAGGAAAGGAAATATTGAATATTTCTTTCCTGGGATTATGATTATAGGACACTCTATCAGTACATGATAACCCATACTTTCTCCCATCTAGGAGCTAGAAATCCATTCACCACTCTGGTGTTTTGGCCATAGGACATCAGTGAGCACCAATATGCCCAAATCCACCAGCTAGGTATGTTCTCTGTTCTAGAAACATGAATAAAAGGAACCATTTTTTCAATTTTGTAACGCGAGTTCTAGTTGAAAAGCTCAATATTAGTATAAAGTATATTTATTTGGAGTAAATAACTATCTTTACTCCTGTTTAATAATTTGGGCATTATCAGATTCCAATTATTCTAGAGTAAAACAAATGCATATCATAATTTTGGAAAAAAATATTAAGCAAATTAAGCTGACGGTAAATTAGACACACAAGATAAGGAAAATAGCATCATCATAATCTCAGGAATCTGAAGATAGAAAATAAATTCCTGAATTTTGGAAGAACAAACCTCTCAGCCCTTGCTTTCCTCTTTTCTTCTTCCGATATTTTTGCTTCTCCTATTCCAGAAGAGGTAGGTTTTGGAGTACCATTTGCTAACTCACCAAATCTGTCAATAAAACATACCCAAAGGTAATTCCTGTCAATTTAGAGATTAAACATATTGACTGATAAGATTGGGGACCATGTGCACTGACCATTCAATACAGAAATTACTTCCATAGCTACTAATCACTTTAAATATTAGCACCAGAACTGACAGTCCACCAAACTTAAAACACCATTATGACCAAACATTGTTTAAAATAAAATATAGCATATATTTAACAGAGATGATGAACATTTAAACTAAACAAACATAAGCCTTGAAAATTCCAGAATCCCTAGAACCTAAATCATACAACAAGATTTTTCCACCAATCCAAAGGGTGGCATTCCAGGTCTGCAGTAGTAATTAGTGCCAGAACAAAAAGCTAATCATATATACTATACAGAGATTATCCACTACACTCCATGCCTTCGAGAACCAACCATTTCTGCTAGCTACAGTATCAGTATGCGTCTTGAGAATGATCTGTCATGATCTGTCACGCATGAGGTGTTGCCCTCTGACTGAAGAATCAATGTAAACAGGGTTGTCATAGTATCCAAAACGTTACAGGAGCCTCATTGGTTCATGGATAATCCTCACGGCCAAAAACAAATTTTGATAGATTCTCCAATGATATTAACTGAGCTCAGAATTTTTACATTGTGATCAAGATTTAGTTATAGAGATCATATGCTATATAGAATTCTGGTTTTGTTCAACACTACCAGTGGTTGCATCACGTTTTGAATGGGTTACATTCTTTCAACGATTGTGATTTGTAACCTTTCCTGTTGGGTTGAAGATCCACATGTGTCCTCGTAGTTGGGAGGTAGTGTGTGGCACTTGCAGAGGAAAGATTGAATCTGATAACCATTACCTTGGAGGAAGATAAATGGTCCAGGATTCATGTTGGGACCTCTCAAGGGAATATCAACTCCAACACTTTGTATGACTGATAGTTACTAGACTCTGATAACCATTACTTTAGAGAGAGATAAACAGTCCAGGATTCATGTTGGGACCTCTCAAAGGAATATCAACTCCAACACTTAGTATTCCCGATAAGTCATTGAAGTGGAAGTTGGATTCACAATCACTGCAGGGTGCCTTCATAACCAATGCCAAAGTTAATTTGGGCTGCCAGGATATGTAATACAGTTTTATTTGGGAACTGAAATAGGTCAACATGGAGTCAAGATCTGAAACACTGATTCACATTTGTTGGAGAAGGAAAATATGGAAGTCAAACTGCCAACCAAAAATGGAAGCTCATAAATAGCCTCAAAGTTGTTTTGTCTAGGATTATATAGAAGTCAAACTGCCAACCAAAACTAAAACTGGTAGCTCATGTATAGTATCAAAGGTGGCTTATTTAACTGTTTAATTCCTTCTTAACGTTCCAAAGTTTTCTACAGTTTCAATAGTTCCAAAAGTATAGTTGGGCATAAATTTGAAAGGAAACATGTGTTACTGGCTCTTGGCCCTCAAGTCTGTGCATGGAGATTGAATTTCAAAGATTGTAGATGAATGAAAATAAAGCTTATGTTGTGTAGTGGCATTATGGCTTCTGTGTTATTTAAATTTCTGTTGTGCGTAAATAATTGATTTGCTTCTAGAATTTGTGCACTGACTATTTGCGATGGTTATCATAGGTGTGGGTCAAGTGAATCTAACTTGAACTGACCAGTAAACTCATATAACCATATAACCTATGATGGAGGTTTAAGAAGACCATTTTCAAATTTAAACAATGCTATCATGCCAATCAGGTGATTTTATAGCATTTTCTTATTTAGCTATACTGCACCAACATAACTATTCAGAAAAGGGTTACCAAAGCTCTGAATCAAGAGAAGATACTTAAACTGGACCAGTAAATTCCATGTAAACATAATCTCTGAATGAGGTTCAACAGGACCATTTTCCAATTTCAACCATGCTATCATGTCAATCAGGTGCTTTTATAGCATTTCTTGTACTGCAGAAACATAATGATTCAAAATAGAAATCATCAAAAGGATTTTTATAACAAAGTAAAGCTCAAGGAAAAAAATGCTACCATATATTTCTAGATTTTCAATCAAACATGGTAATATAAAATTCAGGCTTCAACAAATACTTTGGGTCTTAAAGCTTCATACAATGCACTATAAGCTTATTTATCCAACTTTGTTTTTTTCTTGAATCAAGTAGCAGTAACACTAAGTTACATTGAGTTGACAAGACAACAGCAAAATTTTAAATTGAGAAACTTCAAAATTTTGCTCACAAACAAGTAACACACATTCCAAGTTATCCTAAGGCCTTGTGCAGCAATTATCCCCAAATTACCCCTTTCTAACAAGAGGCAAACATAAGAAATACATCAACTAAAACATGCAAGGTAAATATACCGAATGTTAGATTTTTTGTTAATCTTCACATATCCTGTAGACCTGCATCTCCTAGAAAGCAAGGTTGTCTTACTGTCTATGTAATATTACTTTAGGAAGGTTAACTAACCTTTGCTTTATGAATAGCCCTTTAGCCTTTATCTATAGAGAAGTATTTAATACATTTTATTAAATAATAAAAAAATATATAATGAGACAACAAAAATTGTCACAAAAAGACAGACAGAGTAAAATGCAACAGAGAAGACAGCATGATAATCAGGAAACTTGCATAGGTAAATTGTAGTCACAGTCCGGAAGTGTTGGGTAATTCCAGATTATGTAAGTTTGACTCGTGCATTTTATTTCGAAAGCACTGCAATTCTCTATCATATATTTTACTCGCCAACATTTGCCCGTTGTGAATACATCATTCTTTCTGCTGAAATTAAAATATTTCAGTGGATGGTATGTCTTTTATTTGTGGTACATTCATGCCTTAATCTATAAATCTGATTCCAATAGCTGAGCACTCTAGTGTTGCAAACACAAGCTCAATATCTCTCTTAGAGCACTGAAATTTTTTCCAATATTATTTTAATTTGCAGGTTGGTTACCTAATTGGAAAAGACAAAGGAATACACAACAAACACCCATGCAAATTACAAGGCTCCAAGTACACCCGAGCCATGGCTGTAGCTAGTGTGACTTTCTTCTTTGTCTAAAATGGATCTGGTTGAAAATTTTCACAGCATGGGTTTTCATCTGGAAGCTGCAAATGGGAATTCTGTTATTGAACAAGATCATTTAACATTCTAGAAGAAGATGAAGTCAAACATACCATAGGAACTGCAAGAATCAACAAATGGGAAACTAATAATCACAGGGATCTTACTTGTAGCATTTTGAGCATTAATTATCAAACGACTCACACCAGCAGTGCCAAAACACCAACAAAGGAATGGGGCACATGTGTGTGAAAATAAAGCTGTAACTGTGAGATTTGTCTGAGGGAATTTCACCAAATAAAGAGGAGGTTCCTAATATGTAACAAGCACAATAATCACTTGGAATTCAAGATATTTAACATTTATGAATATCCAACTGCCATCCTAAGATATATCTGAGGAAATTTTCCCAAATAAAGATGACAACATAAGATGTGATCAATGAGGCAGGCAACAGTTGAGGCACCAATGTACATGCAGTCATCACCTTGATTGCTTTACTAGTCTAATCTTATGACAGTCTGGTCACTTCACTTGACAGAGGGCCCAGATTAACCTTGCATAATCTCCATACTACTACAAGAGAAGACATGAAAGAAATATTCAAAGTTGATAACAAAAAAATAGAGTTTTCTTTCAGCAGGTGGGAACAAAAAGTTCAAGAAAAAGTTTGCTGATCTGATACAAAAATGAGATTCACTTGCAATTAGACTTTTTGTTGCTAAAATAACAAGGTATATATGCATTTAATGCAGAAATCAAGGGCACCACCACATGAACATTGGAAATTGATTTCAGTTGAAAAAGAGGATAAAGAAAATATGGCAATTTCATTTTTTTCCACTATTTCAGATTCTTCTAGAGGTTCCTAGGCTCCAGGGCTGCTACTTAACAAACGTCCCTGTGAACAAAGCAATTCATTTCATTCACCAAAGTTCCAAAGAGTTTTTATCTTGAGTAACAATAGGAATCATAAGTAGTCAGTTAAGTATGGAATGACAAAACTAGATTGCCCACCAATTCCCTACATCAAAAGACACTAAATTTAGTATGGAATGACAACAAATGATCTCTTAAGCATCTTAGAATGTTCACACAGGTGTGGCTACATACCAGTAAAAGAGGGCATGGACTTGATGACAAATTTTTCCAACGTATCATGACTGGTTACAACTTAGAATTTGAAGGGATATAATATCTTATAATCAGATCAAACTTGAATTGATTGTCAAGGGGGGTGTGACTTTCGATGGATATTCACAGGTGAATAAATCAATGGAAGTTGAAGACATCATATGGAATGGCAACAAATGATCTCTTGAGGATCTTCAAATGTTCGCATAGATGTGGCTATATACCAGTAAATGAGGCACACACTTGATGACAAAGTTGTCAAACGTATCATGATTGGTTACAAACTTACAACTTAGAATTTGAATGGAAATAATGCATTATAAGCAGATCAAACTTGAATTTATTGTCAATGGGGATGTCACTTTGATAGGTAAATGAGTCAATGGAAGTTGGAAGACATGAGACACATGAAATGAAAATCCAAGTCTACTAAATGTGGCTTAAAGCGCTCAGAGACAATAACAATAACACTATGGGATGAACAAGTTGTAGATAACCCAAAAGTGGTTGACCATTCTCCACTTTGAAGGTCAAGTAAAGCACGTAAAGCTATCCAAAAGTAAAGAATTCTTATGTTATGAGACGATTCCAAGAAATGGAGGCTCTAAAATGACATCAAGGATGAAAAGTTAATCAGGTAAATAAGTCCATAGGAGTTGAAAACATGAAATCAAGGCAAATCAAAATGAATTATGGTCCAGGTTTAGTAAATGAGCCCTGAAAGATCAAATACCAAGCAACAAGAAGCCATGTATTACAATGTAAAAATCAACAGGATCAACAAAATAGTATATCAACCAATACTGACCGATCACAATCAATTTGAAGTTCTACTTGAATGTGTAAACCTCTAGCCAGAAAGCCTTGAAATATTATGCCCGATCTCGATGGATTCGTTAACATCCTGCTGTGTGATCAAACACAGGGGGGATCACAAGGTCTATTTCTTCAAAACCCCTCTTCTTAATCTGTTGTTCTCCATTCTTTCTTTTCCCTTCTTCCCTCTGGAACAGTTTCCCCTCCCTTAAAATCAAAGTATAGAGAGCCCCCATTTGAGAAACAGAATTCATCCAAAGCCCAGGCTTGATTTTTCCAGGCCATAGAGTAGTCGATTTCATCCTCCTGCAACTGCCAGCTTCACAAACCCTAGCGAGACAAGAGAAAAGCTTCCTTGACAAAAATTTCAACTTCTGCTCTTCTTCTTCATCCTCTCAGCTAGGCCAACTTGATTTTTCTCTTGGGCCGACTTGGTCTTGTGCTTATCCATGACTTTTCCTTGATAAAATAAATATTTTTCTTCACTACAATGAGTCCAAATGGGACTAGGACACATGGGAAATCTTTGTTTTATGTGGCCTAAAGGCCATTAAAAATAAGAAATATATTAATATCACTGAGTAATGAGCAGTAGCACTGCTTTCAAACTTTGTTTTGTAATTTATTTACTAACCAACAGTTTGTCACTTATATACACCAGCAAAGAATAGAGATCAGATACTGCAATTGTCAACAGTACACCACAGTTTACAAACACTGTTACACCAGCATTGAGCATTTGCAGTAATACACCAGAATCAAGAGTCTTTGTTATAGCAGCACTAGCAGCAATACAACAAGTTTTTGAATTTTCCAATGGCCTCACCGTTCATCCCAAGAGGGCTGTGGAAATTGTGGTGGGAGAAGAAATGGTGATTGTGAAGAAGAATAACAAAAGAAATATTCTATTAATTCTCCCCTATGAAAGTATGTGACAAAGATCGGGAAGATCATTATGAATGTTGTAAAACATATGAAGTTGAACAGTGAAGCATCACTGTACAAAGTCAGTCTGAAACAGTGAAATCTCCAACTTTTATGTTTTTTCCAAAGCTTTCTTCTCTTTTTTCTTCGATATAAAATTTAAATTATATTTATTTAATTAACAAAGAAAGAAGGTATAGGCCGTAGGGCATCAATTCCAAGATTCCTAATTTCATTAGTAAAATCTTCTGTCAATTCTGACCCACGCCCAATATTTGTATAACTTTGTAGGAGAGGTATCAGTGACGTGGGAACTGCCCTGTATCCCAAGGGCACAAATATCCTAAAAGTGGTTGCCCACAGCACCAACAAAAACCTAGTTAAATTTCAAATTAGCAATAGATGAAAGAAAGAGCACACTGGGTACCATCTGCAAAATGTGGGGCAGTGCTAGAGGGTTTCCCTATGAGGTTTTCCTTGAAAAAAATAAAATAAAGAGCATACCTATTGAAGCCGAATTGTCGTCTTCCCTATAATACCATGTGTTACAGCAAAATCTAGAACCCCTATTTGATGTAAAATCTCAAGCATCAAGGGGCTAGTATTGTGCACTTAGGAAGTCTACCCACTGTCATCACAGTAACTCTTCCTCGCACTTCTAGTTAGCTCTTATCCAATTCAATAGGGGCTACCGTAAAGATAAGAGCAAGCCTTAACAAAATTATTTTGAAGAGTAAGCCTTAACAAAATGTATAGTAGTAGTAAAATGGATTATTGAGTGATGTGAGAACAAAACGTGATGGAATACCCCAAGACTAGTGCCTACCAAATACTGGGGAAATGCATTCAAAAAGGGGTATGGATCTAAAAGGGCTAATGCATGAATCTGTAAGGAAAATATGCATGCCACAAATTAGCCTTAGCTCACTGAAAAATGGATGCTGAAAATTATCCTTGGAGAGCTAGGAATGCTACTATAAAATAAAGCCATGAAGGTGATGTTGTATTAATTCATGCAACAATCTAGTTTGTTAGATGCAAGCTCAATATAAAAACAACGAATATAAGTGGAATGAAATTCTCACATTACATTATCCAAATGATAAATAGACCATTACAAGCCCTTCATGACTAATTACAAGGGTTTCCAACAAAATAAAAATGTAAAAGGATTGCATAAATAAAACCTCACAGAAGATAGATGCAATATCCCCAATCTTCCAATAAGTTTGCATGAGTTCCTTTATTTTAGATGAAGCATTAAATGCTTGAGGAAATGGGTGAAGGCTAATGAGGGCAGTAGAGGTCATGCTAGGTTTTTTCTCACGTGCTAAATAAGTCAGCCATCTTTTGCATTTTACATTTTCTTTCTACAGTGGCTTTATATGCTTTTATCGTTCTTTCAACTGCATCAACCTTCCAGGGCAAGTTTCTGGACTTGGACTCAAGGATGTGGATATATGGTGCCAATCCCAATGACCAATGACAATCAACCCAAATAATGGAGATGAATAATCAGGAAAGATGGAAAGTGATAAGTATGAATTACCCTAGACATGCTATATCAATCAGTGCCTCTCCAGTAGGGCCCTTCCTAAACCATAAGGCTTGAGATGAGTCTCACTGGACTAGAGTCAAAAGCTAAACACCCATTTGAAGTGTGGGAAGAAGGATACAATCAAGAGTAGTCAATCATCCAATTTGCCCCATGATTTATATTAATATGCCCATCACATTAAATGAAAGCACATGATTGCTAGAAGGTTATAATGCCTACTGATAGATGACCCACCTTCCATCAAGAAGACTGCTAGATGGGAGAGAGCATTGACTGGAGCAATAGGTGGACAACTCTGGCATAATGCTACCTGAAGACCATCATAGGGTGGTTGGCTAGCCGATGAGGAGAAAAAATTCTCCCATGGATTAGCCACTTTTGGTGGGGTGGGTAACAAGCCCCAAGCCTAGAAACCCACTTCGGGGTGGAGATGTATAAAAGGAGAAGACCCAAGAACAAGAACCAAGGTAACAAGGTAGTTTTATCATGGAATAAACCCATCTCTCCTAACATCCAACACTAAATGAAGGAAGCTCAGTCTAGTACAGTGTCTAGAGGAAGAACTAGTGGGATGCCTAGATCACCCACTACACTACAGTCTAGAAGAGGTAGCTCATCATGGAGGCCTGGCAGATCTCATCTGGATCTAATCTAGTCATGTTGCTAAAATCTTGTGGGATGAAAAAACATGCTCAACGTGGCACAAGATTTGAGATTGGGATCCCAACTTCAAGTATAAATATATGAGAGACATGTTGTTGAACTCATCTTTGTCAAAAGGCTGCTGTTAAGCATCTTTATAGGTCAACAAGATCTGCAGTAGTGACAACAGGTCCTGAAAATTATGAGAATTATGTGCTCTTGACATCTCTGATTATTCAGAGTCTACTTGTCTGGTTTATATGAAGATTCTTTGTTGACAATTCACTTCATGCTTTGATTTCTCTCCTAGCTTTAACAATCCAGTTTTAGTATCTTTTAATGAGCGAGATTCAATTTTAAATTATGTTGCTTGATTTCTTCTATACCATCTTTTCCATCACCCACTTGGACTTGGCACTGCTCACCTTTTTTTCATGGAATACAATTCATCCCACCCTCAAGCCCATAAGAAAGAATGAAATTTCTTGTATCTTGCCAGCCCCACCAACAACAGGCTCACAAAGACTCAATCAACAACCGGCTAACAAAGAGCAAACACATCACGGGTGGGATTTGAACCCAGGTGTAGTGGATAGCATTCATCCTCTCAACCATCCAAGATAAAACCCAAATAACTGGCACTGCTCACTTATGCTACACAATCAAATCTTTCACGGGTTTCAATCCCTGATTTCGAAGATTAGTTTACAAACTTGAAGAATCTGCAATTCAATTGCAGATCCGCATGTTATTCTCTATGATTTGAAGCCCTGATCCGCAGATTCCAATACTCAATTCAGCAGGGCCAACTTTGAGACACCCCCTTTGGATTACCAAGCACTAATCCAGAAGTGAAGTGAATTGTGCCAAAGATAGGTGTGCCTTCCCTAAGCTGACCATTCAGAACCATTTAATTCCGCAAAGGACAATTCTGAGAGATAACATAATTATTAGAGGGCAAAAAGGACTGCTTAAAAGAAAACTACAAAAGTAAAAAATCGCTTACTTGTACAAAACTTTTTTTTTTTTTAATTCCGGCTTTTCTCTAATTGAGTAATAGACTATAGGATGGACTTACATTTTTTACCAATGTTCACATTCTTTCGCGTAGCCTATTAATGAAATATTAGAAATCCTTTCAGCCCTGGAGCTAAATGAATATGTCTTTTGATTGCAGAGTCTATTGCCTTTGATTTCAGAAAAGACATCCATTAAGTGTCCACTTAGGACAGGCACCTCCACAATTGTAGGTTTTGGTTAATGTTGATTTGGGTTGCCTACCGGTTGCATATGTAGCTCCTAGTTGATAAAAAACACAATCCCTAAACCATTTCCTCTCTTAATGGTTAGTAACTAGTAAATACTTATTATTGCCAAATCAATACAATTGATGTAGCTACAATGTGCACCCAAAGACTAATTTATATGTCGCAAATGTCTAAGTAGATGTTTTGTTGCTTCAGTCCACGACATACATATAAAAACGATTACATAGAAAACATTGACAAGAAGCAGCTTTAAAGCATTTGTCAAAGTCTACTCAGAAGGCTCAGATCCCTTGAAATTCCCATTCAGACGTTTTAAAATTCCCGTGTTCTAAAGTCACTTATAAAATCGAGTGGCAATTTCACACTTTGCTTTCCCTTTTCTGCACTGGTAACCAATGCAATTTAACCAGCCATCAATTCAATAATCTTGCTTTAAAAGTTAATTGCCATCTCATGATGACACGCATAATCTGACCAATCTCAAATAGGATTGACCCACAAGCTCCATTAAGATACTGTTTCCTTTTTAATTTTTCTACTTGGTGCATAATCTAACTCTAATCTATCTCTGTGCATAGAAAATCAAATAAATTCACAATATCATCTGGTGCACCAGTCTTGAGTTTTGTGGAACAGGGTAGTGTTTTTGAGCTGGCGAAGCATGGGACTCAAATGTAACTTATGTACCTGCATTCTCATCGTGGCATGAGAAGATTCGCACCAACGGCTTGATAATTCCAACACCCTGATATGACCATGTTATTTGTCCCAATGTTCCAGTATTGAAATCTCAAATGTCTCAACGAAACCCCAAATAATTTTGTGAAATTCCCAAGAAACACAATCCTATAACAACAGGAGGTTATTCCCTGAATCATGAATCCAATTTTTTTTTGGGAATTCCCAAGAAACATAATCCATGTAAAAAACATGAGGGTTTTCCATGATCATGAACCAAATACAAACAGATGTGGGGATAATCGTAAAGAGCTAATGGTCAACTATAAATTTCTGTCGATAATTAATGGATTATAAAAGACCCAAATGATGCAAACAAACAAACAGAGACCTTAGAGGGTGAGAGAAGTACCAGACTAACTTCAGACTTGGCCTCATTACAGGGTTCCTTCCCAAGTTTATTCTTGCAGGTTGGAACAGTTTCAAACCAGGAAATTTCAATCTTCTTCGAAATTATGCCAACCTTAAAGTATATGTAGTCTGAGGCAGGGAGATCCACTTCCATGCCGGTAACATCAACCCATATGAAGAACTGTTTGGCCTGAATACCAGACAAATCGGTGATCTTCCCGTAACTCACCTTTCCTGTGATAGTTTTGTCATAGTAAACGAGGTAATCAAAACGGACATAACAGGGCTTAGCAAGCTCAACCTTGAATCTCCCATCATCTGCAAGAGAATAGCTCTTGATTGAGTCAGGCATCAGCCCTATCGGTAGTCCGTATTTGGCCAGCATATCTGAAATGGGTTTATCTGGTGTGACTAAATTATCATCAATACAATCTGATACCATTAATAATATGCCCAAAACAGTGGCCAAACCCAACACTGTTCTACCATCCATTCTGAATACCATTCTGGCTCTGGCCCCTTCGGCATGGAGGCCCCTTCGGCATGGAGGCCATTGCATTTGTGTGGTGCATGGAGGCCCCTTCGGCTCCACAATCCAATGCACTGCCAATTGGCCCCTTAAATGATCACCCCCATCAGGGGTTTTAATTTTGTTCTTTAAGTAATATTTATAATAAATTTCTTTGAATAAGAAAGGATGATATCCAATTTTAAAATCACTATACAAATAGTTTAATGGGTTATATGATATTTGAATGGAGACTTATGTTTGTAGAATTATGTAGAGATTTGTCTTCTGAATCCATCACATAAATCTTATAGATTCTTAATGAGTTTTGAACCAACTAATATAGTTCCTCTTCACCAAAATTAGTAGGTTATATGATTTTTTCAAAAAACTTTCAGTTAAAATCACATGAGAATGAACTTTGTCGAGGCGTTTCGAACTAGCAAGCGTGGCTCATCTTGATCTCGTCCTAGAGATGAACCACACTTGCTAGTTCGAAACGCATCAACAAAGTTCATTCTCATGTGATTTTAACCAAAAATTTTCTGAAAATTCCTATGGATCACCGAAGCCTCAATTCAATTTAGGTTATATGACATTTTCTAATTTTATTTTTTAATATATTTATAATTAATTTTATTGAGCCTAGAAAATGGTGATATAGTGTTTTGTTAACGCACTCTGTGGTGTAAAGGTCACTTGTATCATTGGTTCAAAACTCCGTGGGAAAAAATCCAACCATACTAAAGGCTAGTGTGGCCCACACTGGATGCAATCCTTGCCTGATTTTGATAACTTAAATACCCTTAGATCATGGAGACTCAAACCACAGATTAAACATGCAAAAACTCACATAACTTAACAAACAAACAAACAATAATTTTATTCATTAAATTTTAAAAATAAAAAAATAAAAATAAAAATTCCCAAAATAAATATGTTGCTTCTTTGCTTGATATTCTCCTTTACTATAAAATATATTTTGAATTTTTTGATTTTGTGTATATGAAATAATAATGAGATACATCTTATTTTGTAGTGTTTTAAAATTATTTTTAAAACAACCATATATTTATTTATCTTCATTAAAATGTGATTTTAAATTTATTAACATACTTCAAAAAGCTCTTTGGATGCGGGTGACATGACGTGAACGTGCGGAGCCAGTTCATCCCATGCACAGGTTGATAAAGTCTGGCACCGACAGCTTTAACATGATGTGGAACCTCCTCTTAGCAATCATTCACATGAGCACTCTGATGCACCTGATCTTCTACCATACATTGAATCACATGCAACCCCAAGTGAACTATGCCCAACTCGCATATGCGAGCGTGCCACAAAATCACACTGCATTTGCGCTTGTGCCACAGGTCTTCAAAAGGCACGGTCTCTCCTCATTCTGTCATCCCCATGCTGCTCCAGTTGGCCTCCAAAGCCTTCTTCGTCCCCTCCCTTGCCATTTTGTTGTTTCCTCAGTTTCCCCGCGTGCCCATGAGTTGCGCGCTCTCCCTCTTATGCACCACCCTACTGGAGCTAGCATGCCAGGAGCCTCTCTCGTTGTTTCCCTTCAGGCTGCGCGCTCCCTACGGTGTCCCCCTGGTTGCGCGCCTCCCTCCGGAGTTCCCCACTTCTTCGAATTCATCCCACTGCGTGCTTTCTGATGCAAGCTCCATCGTTGCGCGCCCCCTACTGCATAACTCTTTGTTGTGCACCCCCTGATGTGCTTCTCTGTTCCGCACTCCCCTATTGATCACATCACCACTTTTAGCTCGGCCTCTCCCTCTTTGTCTGTTAGCCCCCCCATGGCTCTGAGTCTGCGCCAAAAGACCATTAGTGGTAGCCAAAGAGGTGCGTTCTCGGGTCGCCATCAACGCAGCCTGGACCACCATTTGGAATCCATCGAAGGCTCCTCTTCTAGCAACCATGACAGGGAAGCACCATCACGGTCTAAGCGCACCCAGGAGGAGATTGCCTTAGCTCAGGAGAATCAGAGGGGCAAAAGAATCTGGGGCCCCAAGAAGTCCACCATTTCACACTCTAAGAAACCCACTCCTCGAAAATTCAAGCCTCTCCCAGTTCAAGAGGCCTCGGGGGAGGATACAGATGTGTGGATCATGGACTTGGACAAAGTTTGGACGCGAGTTCCTAACGCTGAGTACCCAATCGCTCCCATATTTTTCACACCCACAAGAAAGACCCTGCGTGTGCCTTCCGTTGAGGAGGAGGCTATTGCACATGAATATGGATGCCGCATCAAGGAGGAGGACCCTTCTACAGAGGATGATGAAGAAACACCATGAATGCGCAGTTGCTCGACTCTTTTTTGTTTTCTGTTATTTCAACATATACTATAGATCTCTTTTTTTTATATGTGTCACAACACACTTTGTAAATATTGACTATTTGATGCTTTTAAGGTGTTGGTTTCCTCCTAGGAGGCAACCCCAAACCTGCGCTATTTTGATAGCCTCTAAGGCTGGGATTGGTTAATCATTGCTTACCATCTCAGCCCGACACCTATGTAAAGTGTTCTTTTGATCTAATATAATTTAGCCTAACTTACAAAAAAATACATACTTCAAAAAGAAAATGAGGATTTTGTGTTGTTTTTGGATGTTCTATGTGGTAATGATGATCGAATAAAAAATAAAAATAAAAAATATTAATAATAATAATTATTATTATCTTGAATTTAGTGGTTGTAATTAATTTGTAAGCTTTCAAAAATATAAAAGGTTTTAAAGTTTTGTTGGATTTTATTTTTATTTATATCACCTTGGATTCATATCATTTGTTGAGAGATCAAAGTTTTCCTCAAATTATTAAATATAATAATATTTATATTGTAATATATTAATCTTAATCTTAATCTTAATCTTTTAATATTAATAATAGATTTAATGATGTATTTTACATGACATGATAACAAAATTTATAATAAAACTATATCAAAATAATATTTTCAAATATTATCACTTTGTCTTTGAAGATATTAATATATTCATAGGATGTATTTTTCCTTTTAAAGATTCATTTTACAACTATTTAATTAAAAGAAATATTAAAATATTTTGGAACATGATTTTCAATTCTTTGTGTTGAATTGTATTGTAGTTTTGTCTATATGGTTATTTTCATTTTTTTTTTTGGGCCAACATTGTTTATCTTAGATAAAATGTCTTTCAGTTTAATCACATCATTATGATTTGGTTGACGTTCCAAACCAGCTAATGTGATTCATCCTCAGGACAAGGTGGAGAAACCTAGTAAGAAAATCACCCAACCATAAGCAATGAAAACCCACACTTTGAAAGATTTTATAGCAAAATTAGAAATACCATAAATTATTTAAGCCTAAAAAAGATCCAGACTCACTTCATACCAGGTGGTTTCAGAAAGAAACCAACCAAACAAAAAAAAATCAAGACTATTTTTCTCATGGTTGTGCTCCTTTTAGTTTTTATTTTATGGTCTATTATGGTTTTTCTTAGGGGTCCGAGAGACTTTGGGTACTCGTTAGATCGTCCTCTTATTATATTAAAAGAGTCTTTGCATCTATCCAGCTGTGAGCCTGGGTATATAGAAATTCTGATACTTCCTAAAAAAACAAAAGAGAAATACCTTAATACTGGTAGCGTTGACATACCTGAAGTCAAACCCTCGACGGCAGTTCGCTTGGCAACACTGGGAAACCCTGAATCAATTCCACTCTCTGAAACTTTTCCTGAGATAACAAAGAAATATTCAAGAATAAGAAACGATGGGAAAAGGAATTTCCTTCATAGGAAGGGCAAACTGTCAAAGTTGCTCAGGGTTTTTCCCTTAAAACAATGTTGCGCGAGCTATTCTGTTCTCTATCATCTCAGCAGTGTTAAGTGGGTCGACTCACAAAGCTCTCATACTTGTCCCTCTATTCCAAATTTCTCACCGGAACCATTGAACCATTCCTCCCTCCATTTTTGGGCTTCCTCTGTTAGAAGAAATTTACTTGAACAAAAACATCTTGACTGGAGAAATTCCATCAAATGTTGGAAATATCATTGTGCTCTCTAGCTTATGGTTAGCAGAAAATAAATTATCACAGGCAATACCCGCTTCCATAACTAATTGTCATCGCCTCTCAAATCTGTATCTCCATCACAATCAACTGCATGGAAAACTTTCAGCAAGTTTATGTAGGCTACAGAGTTTGGCATACCTCTACCTTACTAGTAATATGTTTGAAGGCCCCATACCTAAAAAACTTGCAATGAACGGAAATAGTCTTCTACAAGTTGATCTATCTGATAACCTCTCTATTCGAACCCTTGGGGGACAAAACTGAAGGTTTATCGGACATTGTGATGACCCAAAACCCTGCTCTCTTAATCTCTCCTGCAAGCCCATAGCCCACCTTGGGCACCAAAACCTGTCTAGCTGCTTCCCTATATCTCTTCTATTTGGGTACTATTTTAGCCCTAAAAGCATTCTTCTTCTTCCCTTTCAAGGAATCAAGACGCCTCAATAGCTTGAGCTGCTCTCTCTCCCCGAAGTGTTTCTGGAATTTGATGTGGGTTTTGAACTTTTCACCGCAGTGATTTTGGAATTTGATGTGGGTTTTGAACTTGTCACCGCAGACTTCGTAGATGTGGGTTTTGAACTTGACTACCGGAGCCTCGGCCTCCAACGCCGCCTCCACTGTTGCCCTGTTCGAATCCCTCAACATATACCTGCAAACCCTTGTCTCCATACCCTCTCGGTGTCTCTCATGTCCCTATTTTCAAACATTTAAGATCTTGAAACTTATTTTTCAAACTAACAGGGCCAAATGGAAGATTTTCATTGGTTGGAGGAGGTGCCACATGTCTAAATTTATTGGCTGGAAGGGCGATGAGAAATGCTTCTCATTGGATGGGGTGAACAGTATTTGCTCACCCCAAGCCAACAAAAAAAATGCCTCTGGCGTAATTATATTATCATAGCATAAGTGTCAACAAAATACATTACCACCAACAAAATATAGTAATATAGATTAGTTTAAGAGCTGGCACAAGTCTTGCTTTGAAAAGTAAGAAGCCTGAAGAGGAGCCAAGACAGTCGGCGTTTTTGGTTATTGTCGACACAAAAAGAGAAAAATTACAAATCTTGGAATTACACATTAAGGATGGAGATTGGGAGGAAATGCTCGAAGTGCAGCAAAGAGAGCATCACGTTCATGCATATGGTAATCAATGTGTTCCACTCAACTATCCAAGGTGCGAAGATGGTCATTTGTGCGTTGTTGTTGGCACCAGAGTCCTTCCACAGAGTCAAAGGTCTCATTATGCACATGCTCGAGGTCGTTGATATAGGAAACCAATTCGTTCATGTCCTCGTACCTCTGTTCCCTCAGTGTATCAATGTTGAGATGTATGTGATCCAGCTGGGTCGCAATGGACTCCAAGGTGACCAGACTTCTACGTGGCTCAATGAGCGGGCTGGAGACAGGGTCATATCTGTAGCGGAGTGGCGACTCTCAATCGACTCAGAGTCCGAGCTAGGCTCCCCATGTTGCTGGTGTACATCCATGTGTGGCCCAGCACCCCCCCTGCAGACCCATCCTCTCTGTGGAGGCATACTACTCATTTATAGGTTGGTGTTTGGCATGCATATTAAATCATTAAAATATTTAGACTAAAAGATGAGAATATTATTGTGTTTATGTATGATGGAATAACAAACCAACATTCTTTGGCTTGGTGCTACTATAAAATGCCAAACATTTGATATCATTATAAATATTACTACCAACTGAAACTATTATCACATAAGAGTAATATACCCACCCAATCAAACTTAAAACTAAGTGTTAAACAACATTTTTTCACCGTCCCTGCAATCCCCATCCCGAACATTGGAGGGCCATTTATGTGACTTCTATGTAGTGTCATGCCTTGCAAAAAGTGTCATTACATCCCTTGCCATGAGAAGAACATTTCCTCTTTTGACTATTCCTGGAACAGGCTCTCAAAAACATATGATTTTGGGTCGGCGCTAGCAGGTAGTTATGGCCTCGCGCCCATAGATAAATTAACACTCGGCCTCGCGCCCATTGGCGCTTTGTCCCAATGGACTGCCCGCGCTGAGCTGTTTTTTGATTTTTTTATAAAATAGAAGCAAAGTTTCCATTTCCAACCACTTCGTGAGTGTAGTTAGCATGGGTTGTTCGACTGAATAACGTCGAAAATCTTCCTTTGGCTTCTTATTTCCTACATTTGAGCAACCTCCCAAAGGATAAGACCTCCCTTCCACCATATGAGGGATCCCAACCTCCTTCATAAGTCTTATTCTTCTCCCTCAACCCTTCAATCCCCCTCCTCTCTCCCTAGAAGATAATTCCCTTGCTTAAAAGGAAATCAAGTCCCACTCTTTATTTTATCTTAGGGAAAGGGTTTCGAGGGTCACTTCCCACCTATTCATTGACCTATAGTCTACAAGTGACTTCCTAAACTATTGGGACTCCACCCATCGGTGAAATTCTGTGAAGAGCAAGTAGCCGTAGCTATGGTGACAATGGGCTAAGCCTCCATCGTTTCCCTTATCCTAGTAGTTTCCCTCTTAGGAACCCCTTTTAGATCCACTACTATTTTGAGTGGTTACATGTTGTTCACAATTCCATTTGTGAACAACTCTTTGGTATGCCCACTTTTGCCATACTACAGCTCCAAGATGAGATGTCCAGGGCTATGGAGGCTGCCCTTCTTCTCACTGAATCAATCCTCTACAATATAGTGAACTAGGGCTAGCTGGTTGGCCCACTTGACTGTTACTTTAGTCCTTCAAAGTCTGCAAATCCTTAGGCCCTATACACCTTCCCTTCTACCAATTTTGTTGTCCTTCACAAGAACAAGAGTCAGGGTTTTTCTTTGATAGTAACCTAACAACCCTCCAACTGTACTTGGCCTACCATCAATCTGCCCAACCACAGTCAATTCCTTTTACTGATCTAGGGCCCACAATATTGTCTTCATCTAGGGCTCTTCAAATCTGCCACCTAACAATGGTTTGAGTCCTCTCAAGATCATTGTTCTTGTGTATTGACAATTTGATATTTGTTGTCCAATCTATGAACAAATATGAACTACTCCTCGTATCATACTTCTAACAATCTGTAGATGACTGAACTAGGGTCACAAATCAACCACTAATAGTCCATTCACTAATTTTTTATAGGTTTCTTCAGATCTTTGTCTAAAACTCTATGGAAAGTCCACCAAAATCAACTCCTCTGCATGTCAATCCATTCTTCATATGGCACATTTCTTCTGCATGCTCAATCTTCTGCTCAAGTTCCACCCTCCTTTGGCTATGTTGTCTCCACACATACTGAATCTGCAAACCATCTTCCAGATCTGTGGTCTTTATTGCAGAAATAAACCTCGCTCTAAGGGTCACAACCCATCTTCTTCTACGCAAATTTGTCATAGTCTTAAGGTCATACCTTATGAACTAAACATGCTAGGAAATTGTCCTAACTAGGGCATTCTACTTATGTACTTCTAATTGTTGTAGAACAAACCCTATCCACACATAGAAAAAACACGACTCTTGCCTCCATAAGAGACTCGACCTAGCTCATATGGATCCATAGATTCTGGGCATTTCTTTGACTGAATCTTGGCATGAACTTCAGATCTCAATGTCGACCCTCAAACTAGGGTTAAATCATTCAATATTACACCTGTGTCGACTTCTGTTATGGCTCTAAATTACAGTGCAAGCCCTCCTCCATTTATGTTGGTCTTTATCACAGACCTTGAGGCCTAATAACCACCACAAGGCTAGATGATATCAACCCTCTCTTCTATTTCATGTAGAAAATCTAACCAACGGGATTCCATCTAATCTTGTAATGTACTAAAACAAGATATTGAATCCTTCCTACAATTTGTGGAAACAACACACGATCGCACAATCACATATAAGTAAGAGAAACAAGTTATCAATTGCACAACACAAGATGTATTTGGGGAAGCAGCTGCTCAAAACCCTCTATCTCTATTTTGTATTAAGTCAAGGAATCATGAAACAATACAATGCTTAATCTCTCTTGAGATTCTCAAATACTCTGCCAATTGTCTCCTGCTGACCTAGGAAAAATCGATCTAATACTTAGCCAATTCTCAGCCTGCCTTGCTCATGCAATTCCTATGGAATTATCTCCATATTAATTAGGAAAATCAACCTTCCTTGATTGCACAATCCATCATGGCATCCCAATGACTTTATAATTGCACATGGGAAATTTTCTATAAATACAACTAATAGTTATGTTCCTCTGAACTGTGTTACAATAAGGATGAAGGGTCTTTTTTATTATTTAAAAATAAGATAAAATCCTAAAAAATCAAAACCCTAACCCGAGGAGATGTAACACCAAGAGTTTATGGGCCCCGTTGGGGTTAGTTGGGCAGCCAACTTTCCGAGGTCGTATCTTGGTCATATGATCTTCGTTTGACGCACATGATACCTTGTTAGAAAGATCTCTTCGAGGACTACAACTGCTAATGCAATTTCTATGAAATCTCTAAACCTTTCTTGCCCAAAAAACGTCGTTTGGGGCCTCAAAATGGCTCTGGAAGTTCAGGACCTGAAAAAATGACAAAAAAAGTAAACTGTGCTATAATTAAGGAAACTGAAAAATTGAAAGAGAAAATGGCGAGGGCCCAAGTGGAATAGGTGGGTGGCTACCAATATCCACCTCGATCACCTTAAATCGAATTTCTTGAGCTAACTCAATCATCATGACTTTGTTAACTGACACAAGTTTTTATGAGACGAAATTACAATTTATTGTCCAATTTATTTAAGGGAAAAATAAATTAGACGCCTCACATTCCTCACTCCTGGTACATCAAAATTCCTCACGAGTGTGGGTGCATTTTTTTTTGTCCTTTCTAGTTTCCAATTTCACTATTTCTTGTTGCAAATTTCAATACTCCCTCTCAACAAGAAAGGAATTCAATCTATCTCCATTCGGTACTTTTGGAATGTTCTGCATGCTACACTTCTCTAGTGTTGTTTACACCTGCAAGTCCTAAAACTGAATAGCCTCCGAACAAATTACTCAGTATAATGCATCTGTCATCAGAATCTTCTGACTGCTACTAGCTATTGCATCTGTCTAGTACTGGATTCTTTGCGCTGCTGCTGACATCTGCATCCATGCCCTTTGAACTATTGCTAAATCTAATTTGTGATCCAGTATTTGACATTTGACTCTGATTTCTGTCTTGCTGACATCTGACTACATCAATTTAACTGATCCTTCCTACTACTATTGTACTGTGGCTCCTCGTAGCCAGGTTCGATCCATGAGATCACACACCATCTCAATGGACCTTGCCCAAATTTCTTATCTTGGGATTATGTCTACATATCACCCCACCAGCTTACACCTCCAGGTATGGCTGCTCCCTCTTCCCATTTGGCTCGAAATTTTCCCGTCATGGAGGTCTCTGCTTGAGTGGATGCTTCCACTCAGTCTCCTCTCTGCTTCTCCAATTGTGGCAACTACTCCACAACCTTCTGAGACCGCTTCTCATGAAGATTCATGTTAAGAGGTATTTATGCTCCCTTTAAATCACCAAGTCTCTAACTTCTGCCTTTCTCCTCAAAGCTTTGCATGCATCTGTTACCTCAATTACCTATAGGTTCTTGACTCGCACACAGTGTAATTGTCTCGACGTTACAAAAGGTTTCTAAAAAAGAGTTGATTTTAAATCGATGATATCTCCCTCATCCGAGCTCCGATTCGACCGATTTGTTTTTTCTATTTCGGTAGATTTTCGCAAGGAATCCAAATAGCCTATTTGTTTTTGAAAATTTTACACCAAAATATTCAAATATTCTATGCAAACTCGCCGCCCAAAAAATTTCTACTCTAATACCATGTAGAAAATCTAACCAACGAGATTCAATCTAATCTTGTAATCTACTAAAACAAGATATTGAATCCTTCCTACAATTTGCGGAAACAAAACACGATCGCACAATCACATATAAGTAAGAGAAATAAATTATCAATCGCACAACAACAAGATGTATTTGGGGAAAGAAACTGCTCAAAACCCCTCTATCTCTATTGTGTATTAAGTGAAGGAATCATGAAACAATACATTAATGCTTAATCTCTCATGAGATTCTCCAGCACTCTGTCAATTGTCTCCTGTTGATCTAGGAAAACTCGATCTAGTACTTAGCGAATTCTGATCCTTACTTCAGCCTGCCTTGCTCATACAATCCTAGCTAGGGAATTAACTACTTATTAATTAGGAAAATCCATCTTCCTTGATTGCACAATCCATTATGGAATCCCAATGACTTTATAATTTCACATGGGAAATTTTGTCCGAATACAACTGATAGTTATGTTCCCTTTAACCTCTGTCTCAACTGGGTATTCCTCGAAACTGACATGCATATAACTATTAATAGCGAATTATCAGTTATATGATTGAACACTCATTGTGAATTAAATCTAATTTAATTCACTGGACCTCTCACTAGCTCATAACTTAGTTAGAACCAGTTAAACTGATTTTAACACATTTAATTGAGTTAATTACACTTGCACCCCACTAATGCATCAATTTCAACTGGACCCAAAAAACATTAGAATCCCTCTAGATGCCTCATCTTAGACCCTCAAGTACTTGAATTTCTTGAGCTAACTCGGTCATCATGACTTAATTAACTAACACAAGTTGTTATGAGATGAAATTACAATTTATTGTCCAATTTATTTAAGGGAAAAATAAATTAGATTCCCCACATTCCTCACTCTTGGTGCATCAAAATTCCTCACCAGTGTGGGTGCATTTTTTTTTGTCCTTTCTGGTTTCCAATCTCACTGTTTCTTGTTGCAAATTTCAACATTTCAGAATTTGATGCGGCCTTCACACAAAGACACCATTGAAATCACATGCCCAGATTCTCATGAGAAACCTCTCTTAAGCTTGATTTGCTAGAAGAGAACCAACAATATGCCATCCTACTTCCTAGCGCAAACCGACCCTTAAGGTATGCAACATTCTTCTGAACACTCACATGATGATATTTCTCTTGGAGGATGATCATGACCTCCCTTTAGCAACCCTTACTCGCCCTCGTACTCAACCTACTTTAGGAATACATCTCTCTTCACCCCCTTGATGTGCCAGATAGTGAGAATACATGTCAAACATGCTAATATGTGCCAAGTGATAAGGCATGCCAAGACGTGCAAGGGTGTGTCAATGCATGTCAGGGAATTTTGAGACAAAAAAAGGGAGAAAAAAGTTAAACTACAAGGAAATGAACACATAATAGGGTTAATAAGTCATCAATTTACATTTTCCCAGAGGGGCATGCTAGGCACACCAACACTAGGCAACAATAGGTGCCAAGTGCAAAGTCTTAGTGCATTCTAAGTGCCAAGTATTCCTTTGTTGCTTCTCATCTACTTTCCGACAACTGATAATCACAAATAAATTTAATATTAAACCATGCCAAATCATACCAAGGCATCTCAACGTATTCCACACATGCTAGGACTTTCCAAGCACCAACACGTGCCAAGCGCCAATATGTGTCAAGAACTAGTGTTATGCATGTTATGAAGTGGAAGGGAATGTTGAAGAGTGCTAAAGTGTGCTAGAGAGTGATAATGCATGTTCATGAGTGTTAAGGATTACTAGGAAAAAACATTAAGGGAGCACCAAGTAAAAATTCATGAAAGTTAATGAATATGAGGAACGTGCGCCAGAGACTAGTGTTAATGAGTGTTAGTTGTCATGCCAAGGAGGGACTGACAAGGTATGCTAAGCATTGGTAAGGCATGCTAGGGAATATCAAGGCATGTCAAGAATTCCCAAAGTGTTCTTGGGAGTTCCAGGGTGTGCTAATTATATCATGTGCCAATTAATAGTGCCAAGATATACCAATACATGCTGGGTGCTAAGGATGTGGTGCAGGGGACCAGGGTATGTCAATATGTGTCAAGGCAACAAAAGGAAGAACCAATAAGAGGGTTAATAAGTCAGGGCTTTATCTTTTTGAAAAGGGGCATGCTAGGCACACTAATAATAGGTCCCAATACATGCCAAGTGGCATTGTGTGCCAAGTGCTAATGTATGTCAATGCATTCAACTAAGGTGTTCCAGGGCATGCTAGGGACTATATGCAGCATGCCAACACATGTTAGCAGAGTTCGATGTTGTGCTAGCGCATGTCACCATGTGCTTGGGCGTAAGTGTCATCACAAGATGTTCTAGGTACAAAGATGTTCCAATACATGTGGGGTGCTAAGAAATGTTAGTGTGTGCCAAAGCATTAATTTAAGGCATGCCTAGATTGGTGAGGACCGTTAGGTCTTTCTCATTAATAGAATTGTCAAAGATTGATTATGTATTAAATAATATATTTCCTACACACAATAGTGGAACTTTATCTAAAGGGAATTTTCTAGATAATAAACTTAATATATATGAATCATTTGTTGACTCATAGAAAATATCTATTCGACTAGTTATTACTTGAGGGAAATGATACACACTAATTACTTCTAAAAAATTCACTGACCCTAACCACTATGGCTTTGGACATATTATAAAAATACTCCACAATAATGGTATTAAATCGTTAACTTTTGACAAAAAAATATATTAACAGGCACATAGCATCATCAAAAACTCATTCGAATGATCAATGATGACGGCCATTTTTTGACCGTCACCAAAAGTAACAAAACGAGCATTGGTGAGGGTCATTAAAACTTCGTCACTAGAAGTGTCACCAAAGAGAGAATTAGTGATGGGCCTTTAACAACCCTCACCAAAAGTGTCATTCAAAATTTCTTCGGTGACGGACCATAAAGGACCATCACTATATACACTTACAGTGATGGTTTTTTAATGATCAATGATGACATACATTTTTTGACCGTCACCAAAAGTAACAAAAAGAGCATTGGTGAGGGTCATTAAAAGTTCGTCACTAGAAGTGTCACCAAAGAGAGAATTAGTGACGAGCCTTTAACAACCCTCACCAAAAGTGTCATTGAAAATGTCTTTGGTGATGGACCATAAAGGACCATCACTATATACACTTACAGTGATGGTTTTTAAAGGCCGTCACCATATGTGACATATGTAATATGTAACCTTTATTTTCTTCTAGTGATGTCTATGTCCTCCTTCCATAGTTCTAGTGCTAGTATGAAACCTACTCATCGGATTTTGTGGGAGCCAACATATTTCTTTCCTCCTTTGAAAGGTAAGGCCTCTTTCAAAAATGTTTTGCTAAATTGTCTTAATATTATTTTGGTTCATGAGACTCTCTCTATATTTACTCCATTATTGAAGGCATTTGCATCCATACAATTTATACCATAACTACATTGATAGGCCATTTGCGTCTATCTGCACAAAGATGATTTCAGGCTTTTGGAAATCTGGTTTAAAAGAAAAAACTTTTATATACCGAGTCTAAAGGGTTTCTTGAGATTTTATCTGTTATGTCTAATGTAACATGTAACTATTATCAATAAGACCCATAATAATAAAAAATCAGAAATCTAACATCACTGCCAATGTAAAATAAACTATTAACATGCACCATTACAAGATTGGTGATTCCATGTTTAAAATTCCTAAGTTATTTTATCACTAAACATTACCCACCTACCAATCCCAACCAAAAATTTAATATCACATACAATGACTTTACTTTGAATAACATAAATCCGCATTAAGCATTGCTCCATGATATAACAATGTCGATATGCATCTAAGTGTGTACTCATAGGTCTTGGAAATATTTGTTCAAATAAACTTATGAAATTTTAATGTTCATGGTGCATAAAAATATGTTATACCAGCTCGACATATGACCACCAACATAGTTAATAGATCTGAGAACGATCAAGACTATTTAGAATATTTTGTGGTTTATAGTTTTTCTGCATTGCATTGGGATTAAAGGATCTAGAGAATCAAATGATTGATATTGTATTTTTGCATCGACGATCTAGATTAATTCTCATCATATCAATGACTCTAGTGTGTTGGGATACCGTTAGGGTATACTCTACATCAGAACCCTCATTCCCAACCTCATTTTCTTCCTCCAGTTGATGATGATTGCTCTGCAACCCAGAGAGCCTCAACAGTTTGGTGCTCTTCGCTACAGGTACTGCTAGTTCCTATTACTCATTACTCAGCAAGAGTAGGTTATAAAGTTACATGGTTATTCATTATTCTTTTGGTTCTTCATATTAATCCAATGAATAGAGCTCTCACTACTACTCTTTTATTGGGTACATAGTGTGATTTTCTCTTTCAGGTTTTGTTGCAATAAATTCTAGGGTACTCAAAAAAGTATCTATATTCTCTCCTACAGGTATTGGTGCTCTGTCCTCGAGTCCCCTTTTCTGGTTATAATATAATATAGTTTTATTCTAATTTATACCTAACCTCCATGTATTTGGGTATAGGAATGGCCCTTTGTCCCTCTGTTTCGTTCATTTTCTCTGTCTTTGTGTTTGTCCAAAGTGCCACTAATAACGAGGTATTTAAATTTATTTTTTCCAGGTTACAAGCCATTCTCCATCATAGTATGTCCATGGTGTTCAAACATTCCTCGTAGGTTTACTGTAGAGTTATTATTACTAAATTTGTAGAGGTTGGTTCCAAATCAGGTTTTTGAGTCATTGTAATCGATTATGTCTCCATAAACTCACTCCATCGAGATCCTCAAGCTCATGATCATATTTATTAAATAGGGTTTTTTTAATTATGACTAGTTTAATAGAAAGGATGTATGGTTTCACTATGTTACTTGAATGAAGTTTTGGCCATTAATGGGACACCTTTTCTTCTTTCAAATTTTCTATATGTGGAATGTTACGATACATGCTTAATATATTATGCCAAGTTTTGGGTTGTGTTTAATGTAATGAATGATCATTCTAAAGTTTAAATATTCACTCTAAATATTAGAAATTTGTTTACAAATAGTTAAGGTATAATATGAAATTGTTTTCTGGAACTTCAACCATTTTTTGGCCTACAACGTGCACGCAATTTCGAGTTATAATCCCTACACTTGCTTTATAGTTATAATATGAGCATATGCTCGGGGTCGAATTTAGTAGACACTGTGTAATTTTTATATATTTCTTTCTTTATAATTTCATAGTAAATTTAACAACTTCTCAGTCTCAGGTCACAAGTGCTACCTTGTCGCGTGCTCCCTCAGCCCACCAGGTTCTTTACAGGTCATAGGAAAGGATTTTTCTAGCCTTACACTCTACCTCAGGTTGAACTAACATAGGCATAGATACTGAATTTCTTAACCTGTTTGCCATGAGTTATTTTTCTGAATATTGACTCTATATGTCATATCTCATTTTTATATTTTTAAATAATGTGGTAAAATACTCCCCTCTTGGATTTTTCTTTTCACATTCACCCGAAACCTTTTTTTTTCTAATTATCTATAACTACTATCAAAATTTTCCATTTTTTCTAGAATTAAAATATAACCATAAAAATTTAGTCAGAGAACCATTATCAGGGCCAAGATACTTATCTGACTAAACTTAGACAGTCCGGGAACTCTGCTAGGAACAATTCTCTCCTACCTTCCTATGAGACTGACTATTACGTCTTTGTCTCCCCCTGAGCCCCTAAAATTCTAGTAAAATATTGTGCCAAGAATATTTCAAGTCTAAATTCTAGGCATCAAGGCTTCCCCAAAAATTCCAACAAAAAAACTTCTCGACTTCTGTCTATCAGTGACGAATTCCACTAGTTCTATCCCAGCTCGGGAATCCTACTTCCTGCAATTTGATATGCACTCTTAGCAATAAGGAAATCTTTGTTAGGTTATCTCTTCCAAAATTTTCCTTCCTCTGATGTTTACCCTCTCTGAGTTCTAAAAGAAATAAAAGTAGACAATAATACCAAACATAGACCCCCACCACTCCAACAAGTTCACTTATCTCCACGAGTGAGACCAATAACCATAACTACCATAACTACGTAAAAGTTAGGTGATTTGTTTAGATATTTTCCCAAATGTTCCATTTCTTCCTAATTTTCCCTTAAATTAAATATACACATCATAATATATATATATATATATTTATTGCAATTGTTTTCCTTAACTTCACCATTAACTATGAAGTTTTTTCTATCAAAATAATGGAGAATAGCTAATAGTAAATTTAAAATGACCAACAATTACCAGAAATAATTGGGGATGTTACATCTTCCCCCATATGTTGTAACACCATCCTTAGTGTTCTATTCTTGTTCCTGAAAAAAATGAGGATAAATTTGTCGCATTACAGTTTCATCTTCCCAGGAGGCCTCTTTTGGGCTAAAGTTCCACTATTGCACTTGAACTTGTGTGATAGCTCGTTTCTACAACATTGTTTATTTATGATATAGGATACATAGGGGCTCTACCAGAAATTTTTCTTCTGGTTCTACCTACATAACATGTATCACAGGGTTTAGTTCCTTTAAATACTAGGTTAAGATATTTACTTTAATTTGTATAAATTTACATCTATATCCTACCAATTTATAACATGATTGGGTTCATATATGTATTTCTTTAATAATGACACATGAAATACATTATGAAGCTGCATATAACTTGGTACTGTGATTTTGTAGGTTATAGGTCCTATTCTCTCTATAATTTGGAAAGGTTTGTAATATTTAGGTGCTAACGTATTGCAACCAGCCTATCTCAAGGTTCTTCTTTTGGGTTTCACATTCACATAAACATGATCCTCCACTTGAAATTCCCCGAAGAATCCTATTATCCACATAATATTATTGTCTATCTTGTGATTCGTTCAAATTTTGTTTTACTTTGTTTACTGCTTGCTCCATTTCTAGGAGCATATCTGGCCCCAGTATCAACCTGCTCTCAGGGTTGCCCCAGGTAGCAGGATTCTTGCATTTCCTTCCATATAATACCTCAAAAGGAATTATTTTTAATGACTCATGTAAGTTCTTATTATATGAAAATTCTACAAAATTGACGTAGTCCTCCGATTTTGCTAGTTGTTGCATTACATACATACACAACATATCTTCCAACACTTGATTTTCCTGATCTATTTTTCCATTAGTGTGACGGTTGTAGGTTGTACTCAATTGAACTTGAGTGCCTAATACAAAGAAGAGAACTTTCCAAAATGGATATGTAAAACTTAAGTCATTATAAAAAATTATTACCTTCAGTATTCCATGTAATCAGAATATTTCTCTCATGAATATATCCACAATATGTACAATATTTTATGTAGATTTTACAGGGATAAAGTGGCCCACTTTGCTCAGCTTAACTACTACCACCATGATTGAATCATTTTGTATTTTTGGTTTTGGTAACCCAGTTATGAATTCGAATGTAATAATATCACATTTCCATTTCGGTTATGGTCAAGGGGTGAAGTAGACCGGTTGGGTGCTGGTGTTACACTTTTACTTGCAAGAATTCCAAGAATTTTTCCAAGCATTCCATATATCTCATTGCATTCCAAACCATTTTTTTTTTACAACATAAAATAATTTTTGAAATCCACGATGAGCAGCATAAGGTTTTTGGTAGAATGCATCCAATAAAAACCGCTTAATTTTTGACTGATTAGGAACACAAATTATTGCTTTAAAACTGAGAAAACCATATTAGTTTATTTCAAAACTAGTTTGTCCTTCAACACCTTTGGTTTCTTTACTTTTTTGTCACCAAAACTTACATTTCAAATATTTATTGGTTGCTTCTTTGATTTTCTCTCAAAGTTAAAATTCACCTTAGCTAAATGTAACTCTGTAAACATGCTGAAACTTTCTGCTTAACACATCAGCCACACTATTTCATCCCTTAATATTGTTAATGTCAAATTCAAATTATCTTAGAAAATAATTCCATATATCTTGAAGAGAATTTACATTAGGTTGTTAAAAGAAACTAGTTAAACTGCTATGATCCATCATAAGGAGACATCCCTTGCCTAATAAAAAATGCCTCCAGACTTTAAGGGTGTGTACAACTGCAGTGATTTCTACCTGCTCATTATACATCAATTTAAAAAATACATAGGCTACTATTCATTCCTCTTGCATCAGTACCCTTTCTACCCTTTCTTGAAACGAGTGTGTGCATACTATGAACTCCTTCTCCGTGTCTACAATTATTAATACAAGTTCTGTTGTCAATACGTGTTTCAAGTCTTCAAAAATCTGTTGGAAATCATTATTCCATCTAAAAATCCTTCCTTTTTTCTTGCAGTGAGCTTATAGGATAAGTAATTTTGGAAAATATTCCTATAAAATGAAGATAGTAGCCAACTAAGACCATAAAATAATGGGTGCGTGCCACGTTCTTCAGCATGAGCCAATCCATAATAGTTCTAATATTATTTAGGTCTACTTCTAGATGGTCTAAATAAATTACATGCCCAATATATTGACTCTAGTATTTCAGGAAATCACACTTGCTAAACTTAGAATAGAGTTGATTTTCTCTTAAGGTGTGGAACATGATCCTATGGTGTTCTCTATGATCTTCGAAATTATTGAATAAATAAAAATATCGTCAATGAAAATGAATACAAAATTAGCCAAATATGAGTGAAATATACCATTCATTCAACTCATAAAGGTGGTTGTGCAATTAGTAAGGCCAAAGGGATGCACAATGAATTCGTAATGGAAGTAACGAGTTCTGAATGTCTCTTCCTCTTTTATTCTTATATGATGGTATCCAAAGCATAATTCTATCTTTTAAAATATCATACCTCTATTTACTTTATCAAAAAAATCATTGATTCTAGGAAAAGGGTACTCATTTTTTATAGTTAATATGTTCAACTGCCTATAGTCGATACATAAGCATAAGGTGCCATATTTCTTCTTTACAAACAATACCGGGCACCCCAGGGTGATACGCTCAGCTAGATATATCCTTTATCCAACAATTATTCTAATTGTAACTTAAACTACGTTAATTCTTGGATACTCATACGGTAAGGGGTTTTTTACATTGGAGTTTCCCTTGGAACTTATTTTATTGTGAAATCAATGTCTAGTTTCAGTGACAGTCTCGAAATTTATTCTAAAAAAACATCAACAAAATCCTATATCACTGTTATTTTCTCCAGGGTAGTTACCTTACCTTTATATTTAGTGTATCCAACTTGGACAACACAATTTTGGAAGCCCTTTCACATATATTTTCCCAACTGATTAGATTTAATTGGTCACAATTTTATGCTTCTTTCAACATCTTGAATCTCTTGTCTAAAACCTTCATTGTTGAGGAAGATGGTAGAATTTTCTCTATAATTCACTATCGACCAGTGCTGCTCCAACCAATCCATTCCAATCATTATATCATAGGATCCGAGTGGTAGCATATTTAAGGTTACCTTGATTTTAATTCCACGTATTTCTACCGGGAAATCCTCCACCTTATAAATTATTTTATGTTTTGCTCTGGTTTCTAGTTGAACCATCCAAGAACTCTTATACTTAAAAATTTGCAATTGACACAATTCAAGTAATTTTGGACGAATATAACTTAAAATTTCACCAGTGTCTACTAAAAAATAAACATGGCAGTTAAGTACCTTACCTTAAAACGTCACTATGGCGGGGTGTTATTCATCCTGGTGGCCTTCCAATGCCACATTTATTCGCAGAATATTCCTTTCTATATCCCACACTGTGCAAGCTTCTTGATTGTTAGTGGTTAATTCTGTCCTGACATGGTGACAATAGTTTTTATAATAATGAGGCTCCCCAGAGAACCAACACTGCAAGTGGGTATTCTATGTTTTATTTGGGTTTGGTTTACTTGATGCCTTAGTATGTCTACTATCGTTCTGTTCTCCGGTTTTCTGTTGATTTTTCCATGAACTTTCATTAAACATAATTTTATATGAATTTTTTCTTCCTGCAGCTTTACCACCTTTAGAATTCTGAGAACCATCCCCCCCCCCTTTCTATTTAACCAACCTCTATTATTTCCCCCCTTCAGCTTCATCTGTTGATAACGGATGCAGCCCTTTCGAGTGGATTCATCCATATTTCTTAGGTTTTCAAATTCTGACCTCTCCTTCATAAAATCTAGTAAACTACTAATAGAGAATTGTACTTTATCTTTTTTCTCTCGAACATAAGTAATATACCTTAATAACGAAGTTAATTTTTTAATCAATTCATCCATACTTAACTGACCCAAACTTAAGTCATGAAACTCCTTAGCTTTCTCATCATAAAAGTGTTTTTGTCAAATATTTGTCCTCAAAGTTTTTTTGGAAATTGTCCCAAGTTACCTCTTTCTCATCAATTTATCAAATCATGTTGATTTCATCCCACCATAAGGCTTATTTCTTATTCAACACACACACACACACACACACACACACACACACACACACACACACACACAGATATATATATATAATCGATCTTTGAGGTTTTCATTGTATTCGTAAATCTGAAAATATTTATTCATGTTAATTAGACAAGCTTCAGCAACTTCTTCTACTTCAAAAAAAAATGTTGAGGTTTTAATATTCTTGAAATCCCCTTGTAATTCCACTTTCTTCCTTTTGGTTTTTCTAGTAGATACATTCTCATATTCTTCTTCATTTTTTTATTTTTTCCCCTCCAAGTCTAGTCTTTCTTTTGCCTTCATTTAAGATTATTCTTGGTTTTCATCTTCTAGGCTATTATTTGGATTCGTCTCGTTTTTCTATCTGACATGATATTAAATATCCTTTCTTGTTCCAGTATTAACATTATATTATATTCCCTTAAATAAATAATCTCCTCTGGTAACTGGTCAATTGTTTCAGACAATAGAGAATTGGTTTTTCAAGTGGTTTCCCCCAACTGGACCCACATTTTGTGATGGACTTCTATATGGGCTTCCTTCCCAACTTCAACTGCTATTCTTCTAGAGGGAGTGGCTCCTGCTCCTCTCTGAATAATGTTTTTCTTATTTTGTGTATCACATACACTTTGTTATTTCTATTTTTCTAGACAATATTCACCTTGTAACCTAGGCTCTGAAACCAATTGTAACATGTAACCAATATCAATAAAATACATAATAGAAAAAAAATATTACAAGCCTAACCTTACTATAAAAGTAAAAATAAAATATTAACACACACAATTACAAGATTTGTGATTCCATGTTTAAAACTCCTAAGATATTTAATTTCTAAACATTACCCACCTTCCAATCCCAACCATAATTTAATATCATATACACTGACTTAACATTAAATAACATAAATCTGCATTAAGCATTGCTCCATGGTATAACAATGTTAATATGAATGTAAGTGGGTACTCTTAGGTCTTGGGAAATATTTTTTGATATAACCTTCTGACATTTTAATATTCATGGTGCATAACATTATGTTACACCGGTTCAACATATAACCACCAACTTGTATAATATATCTGAGAAGGATCGAGACCATCTCAAAGGTTCTCTAGTTTAAAGTTGTTCCACATTGCGTTGGGATTGGAGCATCTCGAGGATCACACGACCGATATTCTATTTTATCATAGAAAATATGGACTACTTCTTATCAGATCAAAAAATCCAGTGGTTTAGGACACTATTATTGTATACTCCACAACCAGACCCTGGTTCCCAACCTCATTTTCTTCATCTGACAACTAGTCTGCAACCTAGAGCTACAAGTCATTTTTATTTTCTATAGGTACTAAAATTTCTCATTCCTCCTTACACCATAGGAGTAGGTTATAAATTTATGGTTTTATTCATTATTCTCCCAGTTCTACATATTTATCCAATGAACATAGCCCTCACTACTTCTCTTTCTGTGGGTACAGAGTATTCTGAGTGCTTCTTCCAAGATTTTCTGTAACAAATTCTAGGGTACTCCAATTTATTATCCAACTCTGGGAAAGTCTCAAAATACTCTCCTTCATGTATTGGTGGCTTTTCCCTCAGGCTCCTCTTCTAGTTATAATATAATATATTTTTATTCCATGTTATAGCTAACCTCTGTGTATTTCCATAGATGGATGGCCATTTTTCCCTGCGTTTCCTTTAAGATTGTATAAGTCTAGGGATGGTTCAAGATGAAGTTTTTGAGTCATTATAATGGATTCCATCTCTAGAAATAGGTCCCATCAAGCTCCTCAAGCTCATGGAAAAAATTATTAAACAAGGTTTTCTTTTAATTACGACTATCCTAATATAAAGGAAGTATGGTTTCACTATGTTACTTGAATTAATATTTTTCCATTAATGGCGCAACATTTGTTCTTTCCAATTTTCTTTATGTGGACTGCAACGTTACATGGTTAATATATTATGTCAAGTTTTGGGTTTTTCTTAATGTAATGAATGATCATTATAAAGTCTAAACTAATACACTGTAAATATTGGAAGTTTGTTTACCTATAGTTAAGGTGTAATCTGAAATTGTTTTATGGAACTGTAACCATTCTTTTGGATTAGAGTGTGCACACAATTTCGAGTTATTATATTTGCACTTGACTTACAGTTATAATATTAGCATATGATCGGGGTATAACTAGGTAGATATTATGTATTTGTTATAATTTCTTATCTATTATTTTTATAATTTCACAGTAAATTTAACTAATTCTCAATCTTGGGTCACAGGTGCTGCCCTGTCGGGTGCTCCCTTGAGCCGTGAAATTATTTACAGGTCATAGACAAGCAATTTTATGGTCTTAGATTCTATCTGAGGTCGATCTAACCTAGCCTTAAATACTCAATTTCTTAACCTGTCTACAATGAGTTGTTTTTCTAAATATTGACTCTATATGTAATGTGTCATTTTTATATTTTTAACTAATGTGGTAAAACCTTATCCTGTTGGAATTATTTTTCATGGTTTAGATATGGTTGGACTTTCAAATTTGTTTTTGGTTATTTAAGTTTATACAAATTTCATTTATCTTCATTTTTGGGTCTACATTCTCTCCTAATCATTGAATTTTATTTTCAAAACATTCTTGCAAATTTTTTTCATCATAAACGTTCTACTATTAAAATGCCTATGTATTCAATAAAATCATTATAAAACTTTTTTCTCTTACAAAATTTGTATTATTAGTCCTTTTCTTGCGACGGACTATATCATTCTATACATGGTCAAAGTGAATTCACTCTCCATTATTTTTTTGTTTTTTTGCAATTTTAACAAAAGTTTAAGGAAAATGTTGAATATTTCTATTTTCCATAAATTCAAAGTTAATTTTCTAGTTTTCTTAAAAGTTTATTTCTAGTTTTTGATTGGTTTAATTTGATTCCCTTAGCGGAAATATTTTTATTTTTAGTATTTTTGTGTGTTGTGTGAAACAATGTTAATACTAATCGGGGGGGGTGAATCAATAATAAGGCTAATTTTGACTTTTATGTCAATTTTTTCTTCATTCAAACTTGGCAACCATCCATACAATAATAAAAAATATATAATGTGGCAGCAACATGAAACAAACACATAAACACACATCGTCAGTAACATGCACATTGGAAGCAATGGTTTCAAGTGGAAATCCTTCGGGGAAAAAACTACCCAAGCTAGTCGTTGTCATTAATGTAAAAATAAGATCCCCTACTCTATTACGTCTTGATCTACCACTCATAGGAAGGAAGAAATTCCTTTGATTAGTTTCAAGCACCCAATAGAAAAAATCTCCAAATCCTTCCTGTTGCAGAAACCTGATCCACCTACTAGAACCACCATCTCAAGCACCAACTTGAATCTCCCTGGATTTATGCAAGCATGAACTTGCAGGAGGCACCAACCCCAATCCTTCTCAGACATCCATTATAAATGGAGGCACCAAATTCATGTATGGAGGATCAAACCCACACTCAAAATAACACTTATTTCTCATTGTAATTGGAAACCTATTTAACTATTTTCAGTTATTTTCTCCTTAGCAACCTTTTGGCATGTTCAACACTCTATCCTCTTCTTAGTCTGCAACAGATCATTTTTATTCTCAACATCAGTCACTCATTACAACTCTCTTAGAATTTTGTCCACACCATAACATCATTCCCTTCTTGAATCTCCTCTCTCAGCAACATACATTCAACACTCGACCTTGTTTTGTCGTGTAAGGACTTTTAACCTCTTTTCTCTACATTAGCACTCTCTGGATATTTTTTGCAACACTGGATCACTAATCCTCTCACACAATAGCAGAGAATCTCTCGGGGTATCTTTCCTATGTACAAGTACTCTCAACCTCTCTTTATAGAAAATTATCACTTTTCTCTAGACAATTGTGCACAAACACGCACATATCTCTCCACACAATTCACTAGAAACAATGCTTCTTCTCTCCATATTTCTCAACTACAATCCTGTGTTTTATTTCACTGAAAAATAGTGATCGATGTTGTCTTTTCCAACCATCACTAGAATATCAGAGTGTAGCTCTGCATGGATTCTCCATTTTGTTGTTGCATCTCATTGCTTGAATTTTTCCACTCTGATTAATGCTTTATTTGTTAGCCATGACTTTTCCATTCGCATTTCCCAAGTGTACCTCTATATGGATTCTCCATCCCGATGTTGTGTCTAATACATAGGCACTGCAACTTCATTAATAACATATAATGGACTCTATTCTCTCACTGATTGTTGTTTCATTAAACATGAGTATGGTCACCTGAGTTTTTTGAAGCCGAGAAATAAATCCTTAGTCAACCTACACACTCCAACAAGGCACTTGATCTTTCTAAGAATAAATATATTGTCACTGAGGCTATGATATTTATTTAATTCAATGAAGTGTGCATCCAAGATCAGGGATATCATGTCTCAGCACATGAAAAACTACTTTAAATCATGTTGCATAATCAGTCCTATTTTCCTTGACCTAGCGATCTTTGCAGTCACCATTACTCCTATTACACCAACCAGACTATTCACATTTAGTCTTTAATTTCCAACCCATTCATCTTCCATAATCATCTATGTTGAAATTTTGGATCCTAATATCTCATTAAATTGTTAAGGAGATGTTACGAAATTGTGAGATTATGTGCTTGGACTTTAGCCCCTTTTTATTTGCCTCTTATTGTTTTTCCACCATAGTACAAGGTGTTGTTACTGGCCACATAGTACTTAGGTGATAATACATTCAAGATCCTGTCAAGGGCCTATGTCCTTGTTTTATTGCTCTCGTCCTTGGTTCCTTGGGCTGCAAGACGAAACACCAACACATTAGAGCTCCCTGATATCAGAACTTTTATCCAAATTACAATTATAGAGGAGTTATGAAATTCTGACCTCCAAAATAATTCCCATGTGGCATCGTCATAACACTTAGGTGGTAAGATCTTATCTACGCCCTTGTTTATTTTGTTCCCCGCGACCAAACTCCAATCAACATCAGAGATTCCTCATATCAAGACTTTCTTATAATTCAATTATGGAGGAGTTACAAAAACTATGACATTCGAAATATACTTCCCAAATGACATCATCCTCTCATTATCTACCATACATGGCTTCTCCCATGTGTCCTGGGTACAACCACGTCATGTTAATTTCATATGCCAGCATCATCACTTCATGCTCGATCAACTGTTGCCATTTTTAGCGTCCAAGGAGAGGGAAATGGTCCTTGTTTCTTTCGTTTTTCAAATGAATCTCTTTATTAATCCCTGCTCCCCACAACCCTCAGTGCTTTCAAAAGGATTCATTAATTAAGAACTTACGAAATCCCACAGTTGTTAAGTTATGAGGGGTTCTTATATTCTGTCCTTATAAGGTCCTGATGGTCCGAGGGGTATGTGAGTTTACATGATTCCCTAGTTCCATGTTGTCTCAGGTTTCTTTTAAATAAACCTCCAGTTACAATTAATTTTTCCCTACACCTCTTGTTATGAGGTTTCAAATTTTTGCATGATCCCAATTGACTGAGACTCTGACCCTCCAAGGTCCCAAATTTCTAAAATTAGCCATGTTCTGTTGCTTCCGAGGTTTCTATATTCTAGCCTTCTGACATCCCAAGCTTCTAAGCCTCTTAGATCTTGACATTCCTACCTTCTAAAATTTCTACCTTTCCTGGTTTTGAAATTCGGTCAACTGAGGACTTCAAGATCCTAACGTCAACAATCAATAACTTTTGGTCCTGATACACATTTATGGACATAAACATACCATTGGAAATATATTTTCTAGCTCTAACCATACATGCTAATGACAAGAGTATATGAGATGATATATTGAGGAAAAAGCTACTCCAAATTTTGGGACTCCCAATCATCATATCCATCATTTTACAGCTTCTATAATAATCCTACTACTATGGTAATTCTCTAACAAAGACTGAAACAACCATATGAATCCTTCTAATCTTGACACATAAAGCATATCAACACTATCATCTATTTCTATTACAACTAGCCTTGTGGACATCAAGGTTTTCTTGCCTAATGATCTTGTTAGCACATACATCTAGAGTAATATGGTTGACATCAATGCCAACGCACTTTATAACTATTAGACAATGCCAACTTCCCAACTTTATCTCCCAACATAATTGTTGCCATAAGCACCAACATACTTTCTGCCACTAGCCAAACGAACGATTCCAATTCTCCAACAATATAACCCTTTGGTATTGATGACAGCACGTATTCACTTCTCCACATTGATGGCCAATTGTCATGACGCTTCCACACATCTCCTTGCATGAGCCACTAATGGATTTCTTTCCTTTTCTTTTGTCATCACAACTTTCTTTCTAGTAAGCTTCTCTCCCTCTTTGACACTAATGGAAAAGGGCTAGACACAGTGTCTTCTCCCCGATTCAATCATTGATTATCGATGACAAGGGCCTAGTTGTTGTTGTGCATTATGCTTGCAGACTTCTCTTCAAGGTTTAATTTCTATTGCTACTCTATAAATTTTACCTGTGTGATATGCTCCCCTTATACATATACCACCTCTTGTTTGACTTTATCGAGTTCTAAATGCCTTAGGATGCTGGTTTAATTCTCTCCCTATAACTTCATCTTTTATAGAAGTTAAAGGAAACTAATACCAGTTAAAACTTCTCATGGTATTGATGTTGCTACACATACCAAGCATTAGTGATTCAATGATATTGCTCTTCAGTGCTGCTACTACTTCATCATCTATGCTCACATATCCTGAGTATCTATGTTAACCAACACTTCTCCTCTTGATATCAGGCTACTCGAAATATGCATTTCTCATTAAATAATACCAATTTCACCAAAAATTATGATATAAATTGGATTCTTTTACCATGCACTCTAATACTTCCTTTCAAAAAGAAATTCCCATTTGCACAAAAGGTTGATCCATATGAACCTATACCACTGATTGACATAGTGATACCCATTGAAAACTAAAAGAAAATCCAAACCATGTACCTATTGTGTTTCATGAACACAAGATTGCTAGGAAAATTCAAATTCACAAGTTAAATGAAATAAGGGTATTTCAACCAAGATGTAAGCCCTTCATTTCCTGAGAAATATTTCTTCCTAAGTCTAAAAATTGTTGCCTACTATTGCTAAATAAAGCATCTTCCCCTAAGCCAATGCTCTCTGATATCGTGCAACTGCTTCTTTTCATCTGCGTGGACAGTGATCCTGTGGACCTAACTTCATTATGGGATTCCTGTCATTCCACAATTTCGTTTCAATGCATATTCTCTTAAAAAAATAAAATGTTATTATGTAATCCTCCTAAAATGATGTCGGTTGCACTTATCCTCTCTTTTTCAATGTTGATATATTCTAAATAAACGAACACTTTACTATAATCAGCAAGGGGATATGACCATACCTTCAACAATCATATGTGCCTCTCTATTTTTTCATTCTAGCTTCATGCATATGACTTATTCGTCCTCCCTTGAGGTCGTTCTCTTCCTTAATAAAGAGAAATAAATGATCTAGTCCCCCTGAGTAGATGACCCTTGTTCTTCTTTTACATTTTCAATGACCGAGTCTAGACAAACGATTTACCCTCCACCTTCTTCTTTTAATTTTTTTGGGATATATATTCATTGTGCAAGGCTGGACGACATTTCTTCTTCAACTCATACTTCTTCACCCAAAGAAATTTCTTCCATTTTTCTTTGTTTGAAAGAAAATGGTAATTGGGTTATTGTTGCTCCCTTTCCTTACCTGAAGCTTGCACTCATTATATCTTGCGATTGCATAGGGATTTCTTCCTCAATTATCTTGTAATTCCTTTTGATACTTAGCGTTGAAGACAAGATCATAATCCTTTTCTCTTTTTTTCATTTTTGTATTCAAAGCCTAAGCAGAAATATTTGCATGCATATGCTAAGAAGCATTATTTTTCTTCTCATACTTACAACTTTCTCTCTTGTGCCCAATATTTCCGCGATTGTGGCATTTGACATAACACATGAATGGGGAAGATGAGTTACTATTATTGACAACATTCTTGTCAAAAATCATATCGATGGCAACATGCTTACGCATGGCCACTTTGTGAATTCATGTGTTGCTTCTACCCTTAATATATTGTTTTCTTGCATGCCATCTACAATCTATCTCTTTATGTCCAAAATTCTTTCTATAAATAAATAACCAGGAAAAGGATTTTGATGACAAAATTTACCTTTTCTTTGAATTTTTTTTCCTTGAGGGGGAAAGGACTTATGTTGGTTCTTTATGTCTCTTCCATGCCACTTTTCATTTTTTCCATGCACTATTTATTTCTACTGGCTAGCTCTATTTTTTTGTTGACCTCGTTGTTGATGCTTAACATTTGGTTGTCACATTTTCTTCTCTTGATGTTGTTTTTTTTCTAACAACTTATTTTCCTTTGATATTTCTTGAACCTCCAACTTCCCTTACATGGGTGGTTGGCCCTTAAACCTTTTCCTCCTTAGAGCTTGGTTCTTCTTTGAAACCAAAACTAGCCTTGATGAGAGGGGAAACATTTTGGCCCACGGAGCACTATATCCTCCACTCACTTTGTAGCAGCTTGTTTTTCCTCTCAACAATAATCACTCATCATAATTCTCTCAACACTCTATCCATACCAAAAAATCATACTCTTATTGGCCCTCTACTCTCAACAACATACATTGAAGGCTCAACCTTCTTATTTTGTACAAGCACTTTCAACATCTTTCCTCTGCATAGGAACTCTCAACATATTCTTTGTAGCATAGGCTCACTCAGCCTCTCACATAGTACGACATGATATTTGGGGGTCTCTTTCCTATATATACACACTATCAACCTATCTACGCAAAACATACTCAATTTTCCTCACAAAACAATGCACACACACCCACAAATCTCTCCACACACCTCACTGGAAACAATGTTTCTTCCCCCCACATTTCTCAACTGCAACTTTGGGTTATGTTTCATTGAAAAAATTGATCAATTTTGTCTCTTTCAGCCATCACTACACTATCATAGTGTACCTACGCATGGCTTCTCCATTCTATTTTTGCATCTCATTCCTTGAATTTAGCCGCTATGATCAATGTTGTCTCTTTTAGCCATATCTCTCCCATTCACACTTTGCAAGTGTAGATCTACATGGATTATTCATCTTATTGTTGCATATAATACATAGGCACTGCAACTTCATTAATCAATGAGAAAGGGATTTGTTATATCACTCATTTTTTATGCATTAAACATGAGGATGGGAACCTAAGTGTTCCCATTGTGAGACATAAATCGTCAGTTAACCTACATACTCCAACAAGGCTCTTAATCTTTGTGTGAACCAATCTCATGTCCCTTGGGATCTAATATTTATTTAGTTCAATGAATCATGCATGCAAGTTCATGAATGATATGTCTCAGAACATGATAGACTCCTTTAAATCATCCTGCACAATTTTGGAACTTATTTCATTGACCCAGCAACCTCTACAATCTCCATTACTCCTGTGACACCAACCTTACTATGCACATTTTCTCTTTAACTTCTCATACGTTCATCCTCGATACTCTTATGTGTTGAAATTTTGAAGATCAATATCTCATAATATTTATAAGGATATTTTACAAAATCATGAGATTCTCAGCTTGGCCTTTAGCCCCTTTTTATTTTTGTCTTGTTTTTTTTCCACCATACGACCGCATTTATGACTGGCCGCATAGATCTTAGGTTCTAAAAAATTCAGGATCCCACTGGGGGCCTATCTCCTTGTGTTATTTCTCTCTCCCTTGGTTCTTTGGGCTCCACGAAGAAATTCCAACATATTAGAAATCCCTGGTATCAGAAATTTTCTCCAAATTACAATTATAGAGTTAAAAAATTCTAAATTCGAAAATACTTCTCACAAGGTGTCACAAAAACACTTAGGTGCTAATATATTCTCTACATATTTGGTTCTTTAGGTCTCTGGGATAAAATTCCAATCGAAATTGGAGCTCCCTGGTATCAGTACATTCTCACAATTCAATTATGGAGGAGTTACAAAAACTTCAACCTTTGAAATATACTTCTTGAATGATGTCATTATCTCATCATCAACACCATGTGGCTTCTCCATAGTGATGACATGTATCATCACAATTTTCCCCATTAGGCTACCCAATAATGTTGAATCTAACTATCATGTGCCATTTGTACAACCACATTATGCTAATGTCATCTACCACCATGAACTCTTGAGGGATAATCAACCACTGCCATCTTTAATGTATGAGGAGATAGAAAGGGTCCCTAGTTCTTCGATTTTATGAACAATTTAATTTTTTAATCCCTACTACTCACAACCCTCAGTTCTTTCAAAATTGTTCTGTAATTAATAACTTAAGAAATACCAAAGTTTTTAAGTTTTTAAGTTCAGAGGGGTTCCCATATTCCATCCTTTTGAGTTCTTGAAGTTATAAGGTCCCAAAGTTCTACGGGTTCTAAAATTCAGCCTGCTTCCCTGGTTCCATGCTATCTCAAGTTTCTTTTAAATTAAAATCCAGGACCCGAGACTTTCAACCTACTCCCATGGTTCTAAGGTTTCAACTTTCGGCCTGCTAAAAATTGACTAAGAATCTCAGCCTACAAGGTCCCAAAGTTCTGAAATTCGGGCTGCTCCGTGGTTCTGAGGTACTAATTTCCCATCCTTTTGTCATTGCAAACTTCTTACCCATAAATATCCCGATATTTTGACCTTTCAAAATCTTTACCTTCCCTGGTTCTTAAATTCGACCTGCTGAGGACTATAACATCCTAATTTCTTCAATCTATAACTTTTTATCCTGAGATCTATTTATCAACTTCCACATACCATTGTAAATTTCTTTCCGAGAGATAATAAAATTTTCTAACTCCAAGAGCATCTAAGCTTATCGCTTCAATAAAAATATCCTCCAAAGTATTGGACTCCCAACCATCATATACATAATTTTATGGCTTTCCCAATAAGCCTGCTATTATGGTTATTATATACCAGAGAATATAGTAACCATAGGACTCCCCCTGGGTGTGATACACCAAACATATCAATGCTAACATATTCTTCCATCAAAACTAGCCTAGTGGTTATCAATGTTGTCTTTCCTAATCATTATGCTAACACATACATCTAGGCTAATCTGGTCGACAACAATTCAAACACACTTCCGAACTGTCAAGCAATGCCAACTACCCAACTTGATATCCCAGCATGGATGTTGACATAAATTCCAACAAACTTACTGCCACCAGCCAAATAGACAATGGAAATTTTCCAACAAGTTCTTGACAATTTATTTAAAAATTAAAAAAATAAAATTGAGTGGTCATTCCATTGGTGAGTGTTCTCACACTGACACTGACACTTCTAAGGTACGGATCTTCCCAATTATGAAAAAAATGTTGCAGTTGTAGGTCCTTTACATAGACAGGGACGGGGGCTAAGAAAATTTGCAACTAATATTTCCTTGTATGATTATTACTTTTACAAATGTACACATCATATATCGCGCTATTTATGGAATTATTGAACTATAGCTTTAAAATTGTATTAAATTCATGAATCTAATAATATTTTTACAAGTTATACTTGTTTCTATTTTGAGTGTCACAAATATGCATGGTAACATAAATTGCTATAATATTTTAGAAATAAGATATTTGGATATAACAGAACTTTGTATGTAAATTAGTGTGAAGAGCTTTGCTTGTGGGAACAAGGATGCAAAGGAAGCTTTAATTAATTTAATTATGATTATTTTTTGAATTAATATGATTATGCTTCATTTCATGGAGCTTTTATAGACACGGTTACAGGTATTTTATGTAGGCATGGGTCAGGGATTGATGGGGGGCATCAATGGGGGGGAGGGGCGGGTGGGTGTTAGTGGGGCTAAAAATCTCAAATTAATATTTCCTTCTGTGGATATGACTATCTATTTATGCTTTCAAAATGTGTTATTTATCTACCAAATGATGAAACAATTGACGTGTGTGCTGGTAATTTTCAAACATATTGGGGTGGGTGGGGGGGCTGTTCAAAAATTATGAAATAGTTATGATATTATAGACCTATGAATCTTGGAGGAGGACAGTCTATGTGCAAGAGAAATGGTGGAGATGAAATTAATGTTACTGTGAAAAGGGAAGAGTATGTGCATGAGATAATTTGTGTAGAGATATGATTTTATAGATCTATGAATCTTTGCGGATGACAAGGCATGTGCAGAACACCATAATAGTTAATATAATTATGTTTCATTGTGTACATCTTTTATTTTGTAGAGGGTTTTGTATGTGTGGCAGAATGGGGGGTGCATTGGGATATTTATTTGGCAAGAATGAAATTAGGAGAGGGTATTTGTAGGAGAACGAGGGTTGAATAAGGAAATTAATGTTAAAATATTAATGCTTATCTATTATTATTATTATTATTATTATTATTATATTTCATTTCGACGAAGAGGGAACTGCATTACGCATTGAAAAAATAGGTGTTGCCTCTACCGCTATCATGAGAAGTTGTGTAGAGCTATGATATTAGAGAGCTATGAATATTCAAAGAGTTAAGGATTTTCATATGAATAATATTATGTTTCCTTGTGCAAAGGAAATAATCATTATACAATGTCAATTTTTCGAACAAATGTTTACGTTAATCGGAAAGGAAAATAAACAAATTTGCAAATTAAGTTATATAATCAACAATTATTTACTTTCATGTAGGGTATAGCCAACGAATTAAATAGAAAAATACTGATAAATTTCATGCATGGAAATTAATTTTATTATTTTCGAATTCAGCAAAAAAAAAAATCTTCTAATGTCCAAAAACCCGAAAAAGGATTGATATAGTTAATAATTGGACATCAAAAAATATTCTAAAATTATTCTCTCCATACAATTAGAAAATAATCTTACAAACAAAATATATTTACATAACATAACAAAAAAAATAACAACTATCTAAATTACCACATATCGTTGATAACAAAAGCGAGATGGGCACCACTAACTTCTGGCTCTAGCTAAGAAGGAGGGGAATCCTAGTTAATGGAAGAGTCAAAGATATCGTCCTCATGTGCACTAAAGTGCCATGTTGCACTATGATATCATATTATTCATTATCATCCTCCACATTTATTTCCTATTCCTGAGCCAAATTATCCATAAAAAAAAACTCAACATATCACTTGCCAATTCGAGCCACTCCCACTTCAACTTCAATATTTTTATTTTTTTATTGAAAAGGTCAAAATGGACCCATTATTGAGATATAATAATGTCAACACACTTTGAGACAAAATTGACAATAAATTCTAGAGAATCAATTATTTTAAGAAGTATTGAGCTCTTCTTACGCAACTCGCGAATCATGCTACATAAAATTCAACCTGTGTTACACCTACTAATAAACTTGGAACATTTTTCTGTAATCCCTCCTTCTATGCTTGCAAATTCACTCCATAAATATAAATATACCAACGAATAAACTTTCCTTGATTTTAAGCCTTTTTCATTGCCATTAATACTGGCTCGATCCACAAGTATCAAAAAATCAAGAAAATCAGAGTTCATAACAGTAAATTTGGACAATGTAAATGTACATTGTCTGAAAGACGTGGTATGTGCGAGAAAGTGGGGATTTTGATGAAAATGTATAATTTTGATGTGTAATTAATTTAATTATGAAAAAATATTTAATTATTATTATTATGTTTCCGTTTCTGAGACGTTCCTTGTGTGAAGAATTTTTTTTTGGAGGAATTCACTTCCCTCTGACCATCATATTTTGTTATTTCAACAAATATATAAAGAAAATAGTAAATATATTTTCTCTTATTATTTTATTTTACTCTCATTTGTGTTCCTCCTGAGGTCTAATCATGGTTAACAGATTTGGAACTTCTCCTCTGCATTAGGTTATACATTGCTCCAAAAACTGAAATATCTAGTGCAAGGTTTGTAAAAAGATATTCAAAATCAGTGATTTAGGTAACCGAAATCTGATTGATTCATTGGTAATGCCACACTTGAAATGATTTATGGACCAATTTCCATCAGGTTTAGCGGTCCAATTATTCATTTCCCCTTCAAAATTTAAATTTTTAAACTACTCTCTCTATAATTCTGAAGATATTCTTCGATGTTGGGATGTGATTGAGCAGATATTTTCAATGGTGCATTGTAGATCACTTCACTTGCAACATGAAAATGATTAATAATTCGTCAAGAACAATGTGACAAAAAAAGAAACTAACAAATAATTCCATGTAATTATTGCATTGCATCCATTTTGATCGAAATATCTTATTGCATTGCATAAAAATTTAGGATATCCATTTTCGTTGTCCTAAGAACTGTGATTATTTTTATTTAGTTGTATAGATCCCACGTCACTTGAATATTTATGTCGTAAGGAGTTATTCTTTGAAAAAAATTCCTCCAGCTACCACTGTGTCTCTTTGTAAACCATTGGATTGAATTTTACATGATCGAAATGTTTTAAGCCATTAGATCTAGTGCCTCGTTCATTTAATCTCTCGTAACTACTTAATAACTAACTCATTGTATCTTCATAATATATGCCATGTCACGTATCTCTATCATTGCATGTCGAACTATGATTCTACCAATTAAACCCAAACGAGCTCTGCAATCCAACCCTCTGTATAGTTTCTCTTTTGTCGATAGATCATGCACCAGGCTTTGTCCTCTAGTGAGTAATATTTGATCTGCCAGACCTTCTTGCTGTTTAAGCTAATAATTTTCCATAAGTTCAAAAATTAACCTATGTTCGTTGTTTTTTTTCTATTCTCCATAGTTTGTGAGGACAACAATGTCTCTTCAACATGATATGGCCTCTCATTCCCTCTCATGTATCTTTGTCATTTCATGCCTAATTATTTCTGCAATGTATGTCTATTAAGAGAGATTAAGACTCATATCATTCTTCCAATTAATCCCAAGCTAGTTGTGCAATCCAGAAGTATCTAGCATTTCTCTTTTGTCGATAGATCCGACATTAGGCCTTTTCCCCTGGTATGTAATCTTTCATCTATCAGACCTTCTCACTGGTTAAGCTAACAATATTCCGTAAGCTCAAGAGTTAACCTTTGTTCATTGTTATTTTTAGTTCTTTGAAGGCGGTGGGGATGATACCAGGGAAGTCTCATGCCCTGGAGAATTTCCGAGGTAATAACCATCATGCCTTTACATTCAGTTTTCTTATGAACTGCAATTCATCATTCCTCTTAAAAAAAAAAAACCCTTAATAGTTTCCTCATGACTTACGCAATTGGAGTTGTGCCCCCCGACCTACTTTCTGTAAGGTATGTTTACTACTAAAAACAGTAGCACCTTCAAGATTATAGGGTCTTATGTTGCTAAAAATTCCTATTGTCAATTGCACGTAAGCCCCCGACACAAGTTTATTTTCATAGCTAAAGGTTATGAATTTTTACTCAAACAAGGTCTTATTTTCTATCAGGTGTATAACCTGACCTTCACATAAGGTTCCTTTGAATTTATTTGCTGATGTTTCTAGTAAAATAAGATCACCATTATGCACCTGTAATTTCTCTTGTATACTATTTCATAATATTTTATTATGGAGAAAATTATTTTACCTCTTCACTAGAGGCAGTCAGAATGAGGGTGTAGAGTGTAGTTGGAACACACTGAATTGATAGTAGATCTAAAGGAAGAAATTACAGAAGCCACAAAAAGCATTACGTGACACTCTCATGAAGCTCATGGTACTAGCGCATTCGTGAAAGAATGGAAATCATGCGAAAGAGATATGGAAATATTCTATCCACTCAAGTAGGAAATAACTAACACCAGAACTCTGTTATACTCGATTCCCCATACGTCCATTTATTCCATAATGTGATGCATGCATACAAGTCCTCTTCCACTTCATGCAGTCAGATTTTTGACTGGAAATAATGGTATGTAGAAAAAAATCCTTATTTGGAAAAGGGGGAGTGTTTGGCTTAATTATTCCCCGACCAATCCTTTGATAGCTACATTTTATGGAAGAATATGTAGGATTTATAACTTCAATACATGAATGATCAATTAGATTTGGGATTGGAGTCCTTGGTGTTGGGTTGTGTTCTGGCTCATGTGCATTCATGGCATGACTTTCTCTAGCTTTGGATATAAATATTTCAAAGAATATGGTATCTTTATGTAGCTAAAGCAACAAAAAATGCTGCATAGATGGAGACTAATTCCAAATATAAAGAAGGAGAGGATAGTGAGGTCACCACCTATTGTAATTAATTACTCCTAACAATTCACACAACCCTTCCATCACCGCCATGACCTGCTCATACTCGAAGAGGTGCCACTGCCATGTCTTGTTATGTTTTGAAGGGCCATCACCTCCATAACCTCTTCAACATCGAAGGGGAAATAATCGCCATAAATTATTTATAAATATACTTGAGCTGGGTTAGAAGGATAGAGATGTCCATATATGAAATTCGAGTATTTGTAAGCGAGTTGTAGCTGTAGAGTTCCCTACTTGACGCTTTGCAAATTTATGCTTAGTTTTTATGATAAGTTAAATATATGTAGTTGTGTTCTACTACGTATTTGAGTTATGTATTCCATTGTTTTCTCTATTTAATATTTCATCTGGTATAAGAGACAGAAAGAATTAAATTGAAGTCAGGAATACTTATTATCCTGTACTTCATCTATATCTCATATTGCGACTTTGTTTGATTCTATATATTCCGATGTGTGAGTTAGAGATTTCCGTTTCTATTATTGCTTGGTGGTGAGTCCTATTCAGATTCATTTATTTTCGAGTTTGATCTTTGATGGGTGTGTAAGTGGTATTGTTCTAGTGTTAATGGTGTGACTATTCTTGAATTTTTTCATATCTAGAAGGCAATCCATAGGGAGAGGGACGTAGCCATGCCATAATTGTCATTTGGGAGTCAAGCAGTGTTACACTCACCCTCTATAACTATGAATAAAACCAAAAAATTGGAGAGATAATATTCATTATCTATTATTTGGTTGTAGGCACTATTAGTATATGATGCAATGAGTAAGTCTCAGTCAGCCACCATGCTTTGAACCCTCTAGATTAGCTATTGTCATAAGTCGTTAGCCAGCAGTGCTACGACCATATCGAGGAGAATAATTTTTAATGAAAATTATTTGTAATTGAACATTCATCCTGCCTCTTTAACCTATGTGAGGTTATCGTTGAAGTGAGCGAGTGTTGTAGAGAAGTTGTTTAGAAAAGATTGAGTAGCCTTTGTGAGGTTCTCACAGAAGTGTGATTGCTAGTCGAAAATCATGTGCTCATGTATTTATAAGGATTTGAATACCAATAGTATGAGATTGTATCATTTTTCCATAGCCCTAGTTGCAACAAGCTGAAGGTTTGCACACAACTTTAATGTTTCATTTTTTTATTTGAAGAGAGTTTCTGGGTTTTTGCAAAAGTCATAAAGTTTTATGTTTTTGCAAGCATGATAGTTTTTTGTTGGGTGAATTTTGTACCTTACGATGGCACATATTGAATCACATTGGATTTTATAAAAGAGGGATTGTATGAGATGTGTTTGTGCAAGGTAGAAAATGCTACAACTTCTAAAGAAGCACGAAAGATCCTGGAAGCAGAATTTGGTGCAAGGGGGAGTAATCAAGTCAAATATCATAGTGTCGTACAACCTGTTGAAGCAGTGTTTGAAGATGGATATGTGTTTTTAGCCACCTAATGAATTTTTAGAAAGCAAACAGGTGCCTAAATATTTTTCTGAGCCCTCAAGAGATACATTTCCTATGAAAATCTCTCATCCTTGAAGCCTCTGTGTGCCCTTTACCTTTGAAAAGAACCTCACCGTTGTTCCCACTCGCTAATCCTCACTGCTTGTGAAAAATTGTGCTCGGAAAATCCCCCATTTTCCCTCATACCTCTGCAAATTTCATCATTATTAACCTTTTTTCCCATTTTTAAAATTTCCCCTTTTGACTCCCAAAATCCCTCCTAAGTCTTCCGAAACACCCATTTCATCCTTAGATCCAAGTGAAAATCCTTCATTTTATTTTAAATCCCTCTTTTACCTCTACCGAAAGCCTCCTTTTAGCCTTAAAACGTTGTCCCTAAGGCTAAAAAACCCATTTTCTCTATAACAGGCTAGACACCTTCAGCCCAGCCCCAAAACCACTTCCCCACATGACCCCAGTGCTAAGACCAAGCGCTAGCCCGTAAGGTGCTTGTCGCATCGCAGGATTGGAGCGGAACACTTTTTTCCTTTGTAAACAAAATCTATGATGCGATAGTGTAATGGTTCTGTTGGTCTCGGGAACGATCTCTGCCGTCGATCTTAACAGATCTGACGATCTGCGCAAGTCTCATCGCACTGTCATCCGATCGCTAATTGCAAATTGTAAACGCTACCACCTGCTGCACTCCTAGATTTCGATCTTCCGAAGGTAATCTCCACCGTTGATTCCCATTAAGATCCAACAGTCATCGAAACCTCGCTCCAATCGCAATCACAATTTTCAAAATGTGCCGCCCGCTGCACTCCCTGATTGCGATTCGTGATTGTAATCTTCGCCGTCAATTTCCCGATAATCCAACGGTCATCGCAAGTCCCATCGCATCCGCATCTCCCTTTCATCTCCCCACCGATTTCACACCCACCATCGATTCACTTTCAATCCGATGGCCCTCGCATCCATGCTCCGATCGCAATCACAAATTTCAAATGGAGCCACCTTCCGTTCCTCCCGATTGCGATCCTTCGACGTGATCCCGGCCGTTGATATCACATAAGATCCAACGGTCATGATCCGATCACACCATCGCTCATTGGAGTTTTAACCCTCCCATATCTCCCCTCTGATTAGATCGCAGTCGTCGATCTCCACCTGAGATCCGACGGTTCTGATTGAATCGCCCTCCACCCATGATCGAGTCCCACCATATCAACCCATTTCATATGTTTTTCGCGCATTTATGTGTATTATGTTCAAAGGCCCAAACCTTGGGTTTTACATTAAAACATTATATCATTCCGCCTGGCATTAATATATTAATGTTTTACATTAAATTTTTTTCATTTCGCCCAACTTCCACATGCATTTTCCCACTGTTTCACTGCATGTTTCCCACCGCTTTCCATTGCATCCATAGCATTCGCTCCTGTTGTACTGCCATCACCAAAGCATTCCACCGCATCCACCTTTCCCCGTGCATGAATTTCTTAACAGAATTTTGTGTTTTGTAGGTGTATAGGTAGTGAGAACCGCCATTGCTCAAGGTCACTATTATAGTGGCGCAGAGCGCAGATGAAGTTTTTTCTAGGCCCGTGATTACAGAGAAGAGACTTGGAGGGTACTAGAGCATAATTTTCATTAAAATTTCAGAGTTCAACTGTGCGAAACCTTTTAGCACCATCAAAGCTCGGATTTCACTGACAGAGACAGTCACAAAGTGGCAAAGAGTATCAGTACAGAGTTAAGGAGTTCTAATGCACACTATTGAAGATGTTAAGCCTTAATTCAGTGTTTTAAAGGAAAAGTGCAAGATTTAAGACCTCATGAATCACACAGAATGCCTAATGCGCAGAAAAAAATATCATCAAGGTTTCACATCAACAAATGTCTCCTCCCGAGAAAGGACACAATACTCATACTATTTTAGTCTATATTGTGTCCATGAGAAGGTTTCCACCCTGACAATAGTCCTAGTGCTACCAGAGCATTTTTTACACGGTATGGTAGACTTTGAAGTCATTTATCTACCTTTTTTTATTCACCAAGAGTACTATGAGTACTGCAGTGAAATCACATCAAGCCATACCTGGAGTAAACTGCAACCTGTCAAAGACTACTCTTTCATCCAAAGAGTATTGAAGATTAATGCTCAGATATTAAAACAGAATGGGTTTCGACCCACTTATTCTACTCCATTTTTAATGTTTCATTTAGTATTTCATCTACCTCCTCTGCCTCTCTTTCAACTATAAAAATCATGAAGAAACTCATTTTAAAGGTTGTTGTTCGGATATCTGTGAACTGTAAGCCATTTCTCTTGAGATTTAGTTCTCTGTGTAAAGTTGTAAGATAGGCTGAGGAAGATGTTTTCAGACTGAATGTCAAGCTTTTGGCAATGTTGTACATGGTCAGTGTTGCTCTTAAATATGACAAGCACATTTCTTTGGATCCTGATTTAAAGTAGTGGTGATGTTTTTCTTACTTTGTCTTTGTTTTCCTTTGTAATTCATCACTTCTCGTTTCTTAGGTACGCATCAGAAATATGGTTTAGGATATACCCTCGCATGGTACCCTGAGCTTCTGCTCTCCCTACCTTTTCTTTTTTCCGCTATATGTGCTATCTGAGCGCCGATTTAAGTTAATTTAACCAGTGTAGTGGTTACAATTTACTGCTAGCTGATGTATGAATTATCGAATCTGTTCTTAGATGTTCTTGTTTGGCTTTAATTGAATGAGTTGGGATACTGGGAGTTTAAAGCATAGTCTCTGCCTCATTAGGATCCTTTTCGATTAATTGAGCCTTTCTAAGATCCCTTAAGCTGGATGTCGAAGCATTGATAGTTCGAAGTCTCTCTCTGATATCAGGTCTTCACCTTCGTGTTTGAATCTTTACTGTTCCCTTTGTCTGAAGAGTTTACCTTTAGGAGTTGGGTCACAGGTGTCTAATGGCATGTCCTATCCCTGGACCTGATTTCTAGGTGGTCACCTTGGAGGTTTCCTCGCCTTTCACTTTCTTTCTCACCATTTCATATCACACTATCATCTTTAAGATCCAATGCTTTAGATGACTAGCCCAACTGAAAGCCTGCATATTGAATAGCGAGTAAACCCTTTCCTGACTCCATTTCCCAATGGTCTTGAGTGTTCCCTAAAATCATTTCTCCTTTACATATAATCCTCTTTATTCAACCTGGTCTCACAGTGAACCCTTCTTTCCTGTTTCCCAAAAACCAAAAAAACAAATTAAACAAACAAACAAACTCGTGCCTATAACTAGCCTAGAACCTAAAAACAGAGCTTCAAGGACATAAACATTTGCCGGTTATAGATATATCCCTCTCTAGACCCAGGAGGGCTAGATCCTGAGGTCTGAAAGTGGTTCTGATGTTGTCTCATCTTTTGCTATTGCAAGATTTTCCAAAACATGGGAACCCCAACATAATGGTGACTCCATTGGGGAATATCTTAGTGTTTTCATCTTATACATCCTTAAGATCTCAGGAAAAAAAAATCTCTGGTTATTATGGCAGTAATCACTATGGTGGACAGTACACCCTCTTCAAACATTCTAAACCTTCCACCTGGCGACTCCATAGTTCCTTAACGATTAAAGACTCCACTGGTGATCAGTAGGCCTGCTGATTATATTGGTTTACATAAGACTCCGCTGGGAGACCAGCCTTCATAACAACATCAATCATATTAGAAGTAACAAGTAGGAGTAAGCTTATTTGTTAGCAAACAACATTCTAGCTTCAAGAACCATTCACACAAGAGCTTATCCTAACCTAGACCCACCCGAAATAGTTGCAAACCCTGAGAGCATTCTCAGGAAATCTCCCACACCTAGAAGGCCAACTATTTCCAGTCATATCCATAGAGCTAACTCTGCACCAGAAGACTTTACAGCTCTATCGGACCCTCTGTTTGACTTAGAATCACAAAACAGTTTACCTAGAACTATGTCATTCAGTGCTTTAGACCAGCCGGACCTTGAGTTTCTCAGTTCAACATCTCACAGTGGTCAACACATTAGGGATAGAGAGACTCCCCCATCTACACCTCTGGATATTCATTTCATTCAAAACTTGGGCTCTGCCATCCTAAATCAACTCAACAGAGTGCTGCTGGTCATAATATTCCTGTCATCCACATACCAACTGCTCAAGCTAATCCATTACACCCTCAAAATATCATTATGGCAGCCTGGTATGCACCTCTGGTGTTGCCTCAGCCTCTAGTGCCCTTACCCAATGATTACCAATCAAAAATCCCACACTTCACTGCAAAAGAGTCTACCACTTCTCAACACCATGTAGATAGGATGGAAGATTCATTTGACTATATGGAGATAGATGATGAGATGGTCAAGATGAGAATTTTTGCACAGAGTTTAGGAGGTGATGTGAAGAAATGGTTTAAAGGCCTACCTCCAAATAGCATCCAAGATCTTCCCTCCTTATATCATACCTTCGTAAACAAATGGGAAGTCAAGACCAACCATCTCCAAATCTTAGCATAATACAAGAAACTTAAAAGAAACGTAGGAGAGAGTGTCCATGACTACTCTACAAGGTTCAGCAACATTTATAACTCTCTTCGTCCACACATGAAACTCCCCCAAGGTATGGCTCTAGTGAAATATCCCAAAGTCTTCAATGCCGATATGGCCTACCAGCTTCGGGAAAGAGATTACAACACATTGGAAGATATGCAGAAAGGAGCAGTGACTGTAGAGGCTAACCTGATTGAGAAGAAAGCCAGAATGAGGGCTGAGAAAAGGGTAACATATAGGGATGACACTGCAGCTTCCACATCTGATCCCAAGTATGACCATCTAGCCAAAAACATGGAAAAGCTGCAACAAATTATGGAAAAAATGGTTTTCTCAGTTACTAATAAAAACAGAAATCAAAATCATAACCAGAAATTCAGGAGAAGCAATACCACTCCCAACAGACAAAGAGACTCAGATCAGCAAGTTATCCCCCCATTTCAAGAGAAATTTCTTGATGAAGATGAGGGAATCATGGAAGAGTCTAAGGGAACCACAATAAACATGTTTAAAATAGAAAACTCAATCCACAACTGTTCCACAGAAGAAGATCATCCCTCACCCTCATATTGGGATCAAGAAATATTGGAATTTGAGGATTACAAGCTAGGTTTTGAAAATGCCATCATACAGGTCAGAGAACAATATGAGCTTAGAAGCAAAAAGAGCTTAGACAATTCCAAACCAAAATATTTTGAGATTACGATTAAGAAAAGGCCTGAGAAAACTCCTAAAACAACCACTGAAAATAGCAAATCAGCAGCTGAAATTTCTGGGAAGAACAAAGGAAAAGACAGCCAAGTCCCTGATAAACAAAGTCAACCAACTAATAGCACTAGCACTGCAGCTGGTGTTCCTGATAAAACTGCTACAAACACTATACATAGTGAGAATCAGAACACTGATTCAGCCACTAAAATAGTGGCTAACAAAACAGAGTTGAGTATCACAAAGAGTCAATCTCTCTTCAATTTGGAAAGTGAGATTGAAAAAATTAAAATCTCTGTCCCACTCTCCGAGTTGGCCACTCAGGACGTATATAAAGACAAAATTTTGAGAGCCTTAAATCTAGGATAAAATAGTGATACTGTCAATCTGAGTGATGATCAACCAACCCTTCTATTTGGCCCCAAGATAGAAGGTAAGTTTCAGGAAGGGGTGGTACCTCCTTTTTATATCGGCCTCAATATCCATGACAAGATACTTCACAACGCCATGCATGACTTTGGGGCATCACACAACCTGCTGCCTAAAGTAGTTATGGAGAGGTTAGGCCTAGAGATAACCCATCCCTATAAAGACTTATATTCATTTGGCTCTAGCAGGGTAAAGTGTCTTGGCCTGATCAAAGACCTATGTGTGAACTTGACCCAGATTCCAGCCAAATGTGTGGTTATGGATGTTGTAGTGGAAGATGTGCCACCTAAGTATGGTATGTTATTATCGAGGTCATGGGGATCCAAGCTGCAAGGTACCATGCAAATGGATGGGGCATATGCCACAATCCCTCTCTTTAGCCAACTTAGGAGACTGTATAGAGAGTCAAAAATGAAATTTTTGGTCAGCAGCCCTAAAAAGCATGAAAATTGACCTTTGTACTCTCTGCACGCAGATCTGGACTCCTTTATCCTTTGCAACGATGAACCCTTAAAGGATCCAGAATTAGAAAACAGAGATACAAACCATGAGACAACGCCCATAGATTTTGACATAATGGCCACTCTCGACTTGGAGGAAAATGAAGAAGAATCCTCTGGACAGTGCACTGAATCTGAAACTCAGAGTGAGCTAGAAATAGAATGCAAACAGCTAGCTAGTCACCCCTCTGAAACTCATACACCACACGAAGAATGAAACCCTTCACACCATAACACAGGCCCCCCACTGCAGCATAACATGAAACTAACACTAGGAAAGAAACCAATGATAAACCCAAGAATGAACCTTTATGGGAAATGAATTTTGATGGTTCTTGTACTAGAAAGACTGCAGGGGTGAGAGTGTGGTTACATAACACTGAGAGTGACTATGGCGAGAGTCATGCCTTTAATATGAACTTCAAGTGTACAAACAATATTGCGGAGTATGAGGCTCTCGTCCTAGGCTTGAATCTACTGAGAAAATTGGGAGCCCGCAGGACAGCTGTGCATGGAGACTTTGAGTTAATCATAAAACAAGTGAACGGAGAATACACAGTGAAACACCCTAGGTTGAGAGCGTACAGGAATGATGCCATGGATTTATTGAAAACCTTCATGGAATATGAACTGGTGTTTGTTCCTAGGAGTCAGAACGTAATTGCGAATGGATTAGCCTACATAGCTAGTTCATATCATAAGCCTCCCAGTGACAAAAAAATCATCATTCAGACAAAATAAAGACCTGCAATGCCCAACAACGAGAAATATTGGCAGGTCTTTGAAGGCGATAAGCAGATTGAGGATTTCCTGATAGGCAGGAATGAGTTTGAATTCTCTGATTCAGACTCTAAATCTGATGATAGCTGCCTAAGTGAGGAACTTCCCGACGAAGGAAAATCACCTCGTAACATTGAAATAAACACTTTAACTAAACAGATTGTAAATCCAACTGATGAATACAAAAACACAGATAAAGAGGAAAGAGAGGTGCTACAGGCAAAAGATAAAAACATACGCTGAGGTCTGGCACCTTTAGAGGAACTTTTCGATTTCGACGATGTAGCGAAAAAGCCCACCATAGAAAACTCGGACTCTGACGTTGTGGAATGCAATATAGGCACTGAAGACAAGCCTAAGATGATAAAATTGGCTAAGTCCTTGCCTGCAGACATGAAAAAGAAATACATTGACTTATTTAAATAATTCATTGATGTCTTTTCCTGGAGATACGAGGACTTAAAGGCCTATGACAAAAAAATTATACAGTGAAAAATACCCTTGAAAGAGAACCAAAAACCCTTCAGACAGAAACTTCGCAGAATAAACCCAAAACAGCTGCCTGCGGTAGAAAAGGAAATAAAAAAGATGTATGAGGCAGGAATAATAGTTCCTTTGAGGTTCTCTGATTGGGTCTCGAACCTTGTAGCTGTGAGAAAGAAAACAGGTGAGATCAGACTGTGCATAGATTTCAGGAATCTTAACAGAGCCTCACTTAAAGACAATTACACTTTTCCAAAGATAGAACACACTATTCAAAGGGTAGTAGGCTCATAAAGGATCTCCCTGTTAGATGGTTTTTCAGGTTACAACCAAGTCTTAGTACTCCTAGAAGACCAACTCAAGACCGCTTTCACCACTCCATGGGGCACTTTTATGTACATAAAAATGCCCTTTGGATTGATGAACGCTGGTGCAACCTTCCACCGAGCGATGCACATAGCCTTTTCGGAAGAGATAGGGAACTTCATTTTCATCTACCTGGATGAAATAACAGTCTACTCCAAGACTGATAAGGAACACCTAAGACATGTAAGAAGATTTTTTGAAAAATGTAGAAGGTTCAGTCTGTCGTTAAATCCCAAAAACACTGTATTTGGACTGCAAGAAGGTAAGATCCTTGGCCACATTATATCAGAGAAGGGAATTACGATAGACCCACAGAGAGTTGATGGAATACTACAGATCACACACCTGAGAAACATTAAAGAGTTACACTCCTTTATTGGGAAAATTAACTTCCTAAGGAGGTTTATTCCCAACCTAGTTGAACACCTCAGGAATATGACTAACATGCTGAAGAAAGGTGTAGGAGTTAAGTGGATTGTAGAGGCTAAAAAATATTTTGAATCAGTTAAACTTTCACTCACCTGGGCTCCTGTCCTAATCAGCCCAGACTTCTCAAAGGAGTTCCTGATTTTTTCTTTTTCCTCCAAGCATATAGTGGCTGCAATTCTACTGCAGAAAAATCCAGAGGGAATGGAATAGCCTATTTCTTTCTTCAGCAAAGCTCTGAGGTATGCACCCTTGAAATACAACATAATGGAAAAATAGGCCTATGCCTTGGTTAAGGGCTTGAAATACTTTAGGGTGTACATACTGCATTCCCACACCATAGCCTACGTGCCAAACATAGTGGTTAAAGAAATTTTGTCCCAAGACCTGGATGGGAAGAGGGGCAAATGGATTGCCGTGATTTTAGAGTATGACCTGGAAATAAAACCCACAAAACTAATCAAAGGTCAAGGCTTCGCTCAATTAATGACTGAATCGAATTTAAAATCCCTTGACATTAACATGGTAGATGCCTCGGATGAGCAGGAACGACTGCCTGATCCTACAATTGAGGAACAATTTCAAAACTCTCCTTGGTATTCTGATATCCTGTATGTGCTCAAAAACCTCAATGCCCCTCCTGAACTATCAAAAAATAAGGCCAGATTCCTAAAGCTAAAATCCAGAAACTATTGCATACTGAATGAATGTTTATACTGGAAAAATGCAAATGGCCTATTGCTTAAATGTTTGCCTGAAACTGAAGCAGAGAGGACCAAACAGGAGTTCCATGCAGGAGAGTGTGGAGGCCACTTGAGCTGGAAAGCCACTGCTAACAAAATACTCAGAGCCGACTATTATTGACCTACACTTTTCAATGAAATCTATAAAATGATAATTTCCTTCCATAAATGCCAGATTTTCGAGGGCAAAAGAAATATCCTCCCATTACTATTACAACCCATTTCTATTGAGGGTCCCTTTTTTCAATGGGGCCTAGATTTCATTAGAGAAATACACCATGCTTCTTCTGCACAACACAAGTGGATCCTTACAGCCATAGACTACTTCACAAAGTGGATAGAGGCCATACCTTCTAGGAATGCCACAGATTCTGTTATCATTAAGTCCCTAGAAGACCACATCCTCTCTAGATTTGGTTTCCCAAGAAAAATAATCACTAATAACGCTGCTGCTTTTGGATCCAAGAAAATGATTTATTTTTTTCACAGGTATCAAATAGCACTCGTTCATTCAAGTGCTTATTACCCACAAGGTAATGGGTTAGATGAATCATCAAACAAGAGCTTTGTGACCATCATCAAAAAAATACTTGAGGAGAACAAAAAGTCATGGCATAACAAGTTAGTGCATGCTTTGTGGGCTGACAGGCTTACAACAAAGAAATCCCTTAGCATGTCACCATATCAGCTTGTTTATGGAACAGAGGCAGTGTTTCCTACCAGCCTTGGGGTACCAGTGATTAAACTTGTCCAAGATATTTAGACAGAATAAGACAGCATGGTAAGGAGGATAAATCGAACAATTCATCTCCAAAAAACAAGAGAAGAGGTCTATAACAGAGCTCTAAAAGTCCAAGAAAATATTAAGAAGTTATTTGATAAAAGAACAAAAGCTTGTGACTTCAAAATTGGAGATAAATTTATGAAGTGGGACTCTAGGAGAGAAGACAAGGGAAAGCATGGCAAGTTTGACAGTTTGTGGCAGGGTCCTTACATCATCCAGGCCACTGTGGGTCCAAATGCCTTTTTTCTGCAAGGGCTAGATGGTACAGAGCTGTTTGGGGGTCCTGTCAATGGCAGGATGCTCAAACACTACTACTGCTGATTTCCGATTTCCAGTTTTCATTTCCACTGTAAATACCATTGTTGTGTTTTGTTTTCAGGAAAAATAGAAAAGGTTTAAAAAAACAGAGAGAAATAAATGTTCATACATGCTCAAAACATGAACCTCTGAAGTGCAAATATTGGCTCTAACACAATCAAAACCTGAGCCAAAAGAAGTGAAGACAGCTGGTTCTAACATGCCCAAAATCTGGACCAGCAAAGAAGAAAGAAGAATCAGCTCTAACAAGCCCAAAACTAGAGCTGAAATGAAGAAGAAAGTGACTCTAACAAGCTCAAAACTTGAGTCACAAAGAAAATAAGGATGCTTCAAAGTTTCAGACTTCAAGCCTTCAAGACCTTTGTTTTCAATTTTCTGTAATTTCAGTCCATGTGCAACTGCCTTTATGCCTTGGATCCACTGCAAACTAGACTGTCTAATCCTAGTTTGACTATTTTTAAATTTCTGTTGTAGAATGTAGAGAAGAAATCTGCTGGACAGTTTAATCCCATCAGATATCAGATTAGGTAGAGAAACATATGAGGCCAACAATTTAATCTTGTATCATGGAGTGATAAGGGTAGAAGTAGATTAGTGTGTTTTCTATTTTCAATAAAAATGATGAAGAAGGTCTGCCAATTCAAATGCACCTTCAAGAAAAAATGTTAGGATTGTAGGATGGGTAGGTAGATTGTTTGGGGAGTGTTTTCTGCTGATTAATATCCATCATGTTTGTAACAGCTGAAATCAAAGAAGAAAATATGGTTCAAGGATCAGGCATCTAGCCTACTTCAAAGATTATTTCCTAAATTATTGACATCTTCAAGAAGATGCCATCCCCATGTGGAGCCACTGTTAGCCACCTAATGAATTTTTGGCAACCAAATAGGTGGCTAAATATTTTTCCAAGCCTTGAAGAGATACATTTCCTATGAAAATCTCTCATCCTTGAAGCCCCTCTATGCCCTTTACCTTTGAAAATATCCTCACCGATGTTCCCATTCGCTAAGCCTTACTGCCTGTGAAAAATTATGCTCAGAATATCCCCCATTGGCCCTGGTACCTCTGTAAATTTCCTCATTATTAACAATTTTTCCCATTTCTAAAATTTTCACTTTTGACACCCAAAATCCCTCCTAATTCTTCCGAAACAAACATTTCATCCTCAGAACCAAGTGAAAATCCTTCATTTGATTTTAAATCCCTCTTTTACCTCTACCGAAAGCCTCCTTTTAGCCTTAAAACATTGTCCCTAAGGCTAAAAAACCCATTTTCTCTATAACAGGCTAGCCCCCTTCGGCCCAACCCCAAAACCACTTCCCCACATGACCCCTGTGCTAAGACCAAGCGCTAGCCCGTAAGGCACTTTTCGCATCGGAGGATTGGAGCGGAACGCTTTTTTCCTTTGTAAACAAAATCTCTGATGCGATAGTGTAATGGTTCTGTTGGTCTCGGGAACGATCTCCGCCATCAATCTTAACAGATCAGATGGTCTGCACAAGTCTCATCGCTTCATCGCCTGATCGCTAATCGCAAATCATAAATGCTGCCACCCGCTACACTCCCTGATTGTGATCCTCTGATTGTAATCTCCACCATTGATTCCCATTCAGATCCAACGATCATTGCAACCTCGCTCCAATCGCAATCGCAATTTTCAAACTGTGCTGCCCGCTGCACTCCACGATTGCGGTTCATGATTGTAATATCCACTGTCGATTTCCCGATAATCCAACGGACATCGCAAGTCCCATCATGCCCGGATCTCCCTTTCGTGTCCTCGTCAATTGCACGCCCACCGTCGATTCACTTTCAATCCGATGGCCCTCGCATCCCCGCTCTGATCACAATTGCAAATTTCAAATGGAGCCACCTTCCGTTCCTCCTGATTGTGATCCTCTGACGCAATCATGGTCGTTGATCTCAAATAAGATCCAACGGTCATGAGTCGATCACACCATCGCTAATCGGAGTTTTGAGACTCCCATCGCTCCCCTCTGATTTGATCGCAACTGTCGATCTCTCCTGAGATTCGATGGTCCTGATTGAATCACCCTCCACCCATGACCGGGTCCACCATATCAACCCAAAATGCATTTCTTTGTATTACGTTCAAAGGCCCAAACCTTGGGTTTTACATTAAAACATTATATCATTCCACCTGGCATTAAGATTTTAATGTTTTACATTAAAGTTTTTTCATTTCGCCCAACTTCCACATGCATTTTCCCACTGTTTCACTACATGTTTCCCAGCCTTTTCCATTGCATCCATAGCATTCGCTCCAGTTGTGCTACCATTGTCAAAGCATTCCACTGCAGCCACCTTTCCCCATGCATGGATTTCTTAACAGACTTGTGTGTTTTGCAGGTGTACAGGCGGTGAGAACCGCCATTTCTCAGGGTCACTATTATAGTGGCGCAGAGTGTAGATGACATTTTTTCAGGACCTGTGATTACAGAGAAGAACCTGGGAGGGTACTAGAGCGTAAATTTTATTAAAAGTATAGATTTCAACTATGCGAAACCTTTCAGTTCCATCAAAGCTCAGATTTCATTGACAGAGACAGTCACGAAGCGGCAAAGAGTATCAGTACAGAGTTAAGGAGTTCAAATGCACACTATTGAAGATGTTAAGCCTTAATTCAGTGTTTTAAAGGCAAAGTACCAGATTTAAGACCTCATGAATCACACAGAAGGCCTAATGCGCAAAAAAAAATATCATCAAGGTTTCACATCAGCAAAAGACTCCTCCCGAGAAAGGACACAGTACTCATATTGTTTTATTCTATATTGTGTCCATGAGAAGGTTTCCACCCTGACAACAGTCCTAATGCTACCAGAGCATTTGTTACATGGTATGGCAGAATTTGAAGCCATTTATCTACCTTTTTTTATTCACCAAGAGTACTACGAGTACTGTAGCGAAATCACATCAAGAGCATACCTGGAGTAAACTGCAACCTGTCAAAGACTACTCTTTCATCCAAAGAGTACTCAAGATTAATGCTCAGATATTAAAACAAAATGGGTTTCGACCCACTTCTTCTACTTTGTTTTTAATGTTTCATTTAGTATTTCATCTACCTCCTCTGCCTCTCTTTCGACTATAAAACTCATGAAGAAACTCATTGTAAAGGTTGTTGATCGGATATTTGTGAACTGTAAGCCGTTTCTCTTGAGATTTAGTTCTCTGTGTAAAGTTGTAAGATAGGCTGAGGAAGATGTTTTCAGAATGAATATCAAGCTTTTCGCAATGTTGTACATGACTGGTGTTGCTCTTTAATATGACAAGCACATTTCTTTGGATCCTGATTTAAAGAAGCGGTGATGTTTTTCTTACTTTGTCTCTATTTTCCTTTGTAATTCATCACTTTTCATTTCTTAGGTATGCATCAAAAATCTGGTTTAGGATATACCCCTGCATGGTACCCTAAGCTTATGCTCTCCCTACCTTTGATCTTTTCCACTATATGTGCTATATGAACACTGATTTAAGTTAATTTAACTAGTGTAGTGGGTACAATTTACTGCTAGCTGATGAATGAATTAGAGAATCTGTTCTTAGATGTTCTTGTTAGGCTTTAATTGAATGAATTGGGATAATGGGAGTTTAGAACACAGTCTCTGCCTCATTAGGATCCTTTTCGATTAATTGAGCCTTTCTAAGATCCCTTAAGCTGGATGCCGAAGCATTGAGAGTTTGAAGTCTCTCTCTGATATCAGGTCTTCACCTTCATGTTTGAATCTTTACTGTTCCCTTTGTCTGAGGAGTTTACCTTTAGGAGTTGGGTCACATGTGTCTAATGGCATGTCCTATCCCTGGACCTGATTTCTAAGTGGTCACCTTGGAGGTTTCCTTTCCTTTCACTTTATTTCTCACCATTTCATATCACACTATCATCTTTAAGATCCAATGCTTTAGATGACTAGCCCAACTGAAAGCCTGCATATTGAATAGTGAGTAAACCCTTTCCTGACTCCATTGCCCAATGGTTTTTCTTGTTACCTAAAATCATTTCTCCTTTACCTAGAATCCTCTTTACTCAACCTGGTCTCACATTGAACCCTTCATTCCTGTTTTCCAACAACCAAACAAACAAATTAAAGAAACAAACAAACCTGTGCCTATAATTAGCCTAAAACCTAAAAACAGAGCTTCAAGGACATAAAAATTTTACGGTTATAAAGAGATCCCTCTCCGGACCCAAGAGGGCTAGATCCTGAGGTCTGAAAGTGGTTTTGATGTTGTCTCATATTTTCGTATTGCCAGATTTTTCAAAACATGGGAACCCCAGCATGTGTTACATAGCAGTTTTTCACCGCCACTGCAATCCCTCACCTCGCATATTGGAGGATTATTCCCATGACTTGTGAACAATGTCAGACTATGCAAACACCTTGTTTTCATCCTTCTGCATAAGGGCATCATTTCTCCTGTTGGACATTTCCTCAAAAAATCACACAAAACCTATGTTTTGGCCTTGGCGCGGATAGCCAGTTCATCCCTCACGCCGATGTGGAATATTTACACTAGAGCCCGCACCACCTGGCGCTCTCTTTCAGTGCAGTGGCCGCGCCAGCTGTTTTATGAATTTTTTTTTTAACAAATAGAGGTGGAAGTTTCCTTCTAACTACCTTAGGGATGAGTCATTGAAAGTGGTTAATTTGATGAGCCACAGATCTCTCTCTTTAGGTATTGGTTTTTACCTCCCATGGAACACTCCCTGGAGATAGGACTCCCTTCCATGGTTATAGGGATCTTAACCTCTCTCTCTCCCTCTATGTAAAAGGCCTTCTCCCTTTATGAAAGATAGCTGAACAGATAGCCAAGGAGCTGAACTTGAAGAAGAAAACTACAGCTTAGTAATTTCTATTGAGAAGGTAGAACCAATGATAATTCCGTAGAGAGAGTCCCGTCCGAACTCCCAACGAGCCTTTCTAAGATGTGCTCCGCTTGAACCCTGCTGGAGGAGATCGCAACATCAAATCTTGGTTGTACTCTTCCTTCCATTTATTAATATACTCAACTATGGTGTTGGTTCCATTGTTGTGTTATGATGTTTATGCAATGCAATTGATTTAGTCCTCTTCGACTGACTGATAGTTACGAATGCAAATTAGTATGTTGTATATTGTCATTGTTTTCTTGTGTGCAGGTGTCCAAGCGTGAAAGCGAGCGGATCGTGATCTGTCAAACCAAGAGCGAGGAGAAAGCCACTCTTTTCGACGACAACAATAGCATAGGATCTCCGGTAATTCATCTATCGAATCTTCATCCATTCGTTAACTAGGAATCAATATTATAGCGCGTCTTGTTTGTAGCTAGAGCAACTCTAGGGCTAGTGGGATCGCCTCTATCTGTAGAGGGGATTTAACTCACGAACAAATAGGTGACTCCACTGGGGACCAGTGCAAGTTTTTCTTTCACCCATTAGGTTTTATTTTGGTCTTTTCTTGCTTGTTCTGCATTTTTTTATTATTCTGCTAAGTCTAAGAGCCTTGTTCAGCCCCAAAGGATCAGATCTGACCTCTTCTTTTCAAAATTTTCCTTTTACTTGAGATAACTGGCTTGGAGCATTTTCTGGTCAGACAGTCGTGTCAAATAGTGCTTGTTGCTAGATTTTCACCTGCACCATCCCCTGTTTGGCGCTGATTATAGCCAAAAATTCGTGCCAATCCCTGTAGCTGTTAGGGTTTGGTCCGTTTTGGAGATTTTTGGTCAGTGCTTGTGCTTCTGGGTTATTATGGGTATGCTTTAAGTGCTTTGGGATGGTTTTTTATTGTGATTAGATTTCTTCCTTCAGTTGCTTGTCCGTTTCCTATCAGCATCATAGCCTTAGGATTTTTAAGTGCTTTGGTATGCTGAGCCTCCTGTAGGAGTTGGAGTCCTTTTATTTCGCAGTCAACTTCATTCCTTGTTTGATTGCTTTCACCTCCCTTGATCCATTTGAGTGATTGCATTGGTTGAATGATTCTTTCCTTTTTCATTTAGTTTCACTTCTTCTCACTCCAAGCATAGATCACACTACCTGTATGGGTCTGTTTCGAAATATTTCTTCGATTTGAGAGATTGCAACATGGGTTTGAGTTTGGCTTTGTTTGTTTTGAGTTGATTGAAGTTACTTCACTTCAAATCTCGCATTAACATTCTCGAACTAGTGTGTTGGTTTGTTCTTCATATCATTTAGTGCATTGTTTGCTCTATTACATTGAAAAAAATAAAAATAAAATTGTTTGCATTCTTGTTTGCATTGTGGAATTGAAAGTCTTTCGCATATCTAGCATTAGAAAATTCTAGGAAATATTTCTCATTTTCATTAACTTGCACTGGATATTGTAGAGGATGTTTCCACATTTTCTCATTATTTGTTATCGCTTGAAAACTCCTAACTTTCTTGTAGATAGGTTTTCATCGAACGAAATGCTATAAATACAAGATCAACTTAAAATTTACTCAATTAACCTAAGGCAACATTGAAACCTAACGAAACATTTAGTGGTATAAATTAGAGACTTGTTTCGACGTCTTTAAACCTAGCAGCTATCGCTCGCCATCTAGCTTCAGACAGCACTAGTACGGACTTGTGCTCCCCGTACCATCGAGTATATAAAGGGATACCCCTCTAGGTTGCAATCCTTTTATCCGTAGGAAGCCGAGTCTACTCCTTTGTAACTGTGATACACCGAACACAACATTTGGGGAGACTACCTACATGTACGTCAAGTCCTTGGTCATTCTTCTTTCATTTTCTCACCAAGGTGTATATGGCAGTTCACGGAAACCTGGTACACCCTTCTACCTAGACTACCTGAGCAATCATTTTCGATCTTTACTGACTCCATAAATTTGAAAATATCATCGAGCACTTGTCCTTTCACGCTCGCTTAAAACTGAAAGTGACTAGAGTCATATTTTTCCTGTTTCTTGACTCTTAAAACATGAAACAATGAAATTTTGGTTCAATGTGGTAAAATAAACTACTTATGATTACACGCCTATTAAGTTTTGATCACTTGGCTTGTCTTTTTTTGCCTTGGTTTTTATCCAAGAGTATTCATTTTTTATCTCTTTTCTAGTGTGCTACAGTCACAGTGGAAGAACCATCGGTTTCATCCAGTGGTATTCCTTTCTCGGATGATTCATCTGAAACTTCTCAAACCTCTAGGTCTGTTGAGCTTTAGCAGCCTACTCTCCCGTCAGAGTACCTCTTTGGAGAACCAGTTGAGTTCAATTAGCCTCTTTCAAATTCTTGGTTTGGGTTTTGAGTCGGGGAACATTTTACCCCTCTTACATTGGGATAATTTTTTTTGGCTGCTATCATACCTACTAGTCCCTATAGTCTTTTGCAAGATCTCATGGTGGATTCAGGCATGGACTCGTCTGGTCCTATTGGCAGTGAGGGGATTCCTGTTTCTAATGAAGAATACCAAATTTTTCTAGAAAAAATCCCTCAAGAGTCTGCTCAATCATCACCATCGGTGTCACTTCCAATCGTATATAGGTCTTTGGGTTAGATTATGGTCGGTATTTCCTTCATGGCAGCACCAAATTCGTCAATGGATCCGGTCCTTCCATCATTAGGGATGTCTCCAATGACACTTGTCTCGTCAACACCTTTTGTTACATCTGTCACAACTAGACCTACTGTCTGCATGGCGGCTTCAGCACCAGTTGTCACCACTCAATCATCAGGGGCTTCACCTTCAGTAGAAACTTCAATTTCCATGGCAACCCCTGATGGCCTGTCTTTTGAGGAGCATCAGCTGGCTACTCAGCAACAAAGCTCCCAGACTTACCAGTCTCCTCAAGATTCTGGTGAGCATTATCTTTCTCATTATGACACTGTCGGTAACCCCATTTATACACTTCTGTTCCTTTATGATGAGTACGGCAACCCTATCTATTTTCCTGCTTCGGAAGCTTATTAGTTACTTTATGGTTTTAGACCTACCTTGCCTGTGCAACCTTCTAACCAACAAGGACAACGATTTTAGGGACAACATTTAGTTCAACAAGGGTATGCTTACGACCCAGAAGGACAACCCTTTCAGGGACAACCTTCAGTTCAGCAAGGGTATTCTTATGACTCATAAGGAAAACCTTTCAGGGACAACCTTCAGTCCAGCAAGGATTATTTTACGATCCGCAAGGATAGTAGTACAATCCACAAGGCCAACCTTTACAAGGTTAGCCTCTGATCCAACCTGGGCAACCTCAAGGACCTGTTGGGAAACCGATGTTTCAACTAGGGCCTTCATACAGTCCTCAGGGTAGATTTATCCATCTCAAGGGAAACCTTTCATGTAATCATAACAACCATATCTTCCAATTGGTCCCAATGTTGCACAGCCTGGGCGATCTTATAGTCCTGCTCCAGGTCAACCTAGTCATCAGGTAGAACTTGGCCCATCACAGCTAGGGCCATCTTATGGTCCAGTTCCAGGTCAACCTATTCATCCGGCATAGCCTGGCCCATCGCATCCATCAGGCCAACCTACTCCACAAGGGCAACTTGGTGGCCCCCATCCGTCATGTCAACCTGCTCAGCAAGGACAACCTGTACAGACAGTTCACCCTGATCAGCCATCGCTCTACTCTACACCACAGTTGGGTCAACCAGTGCACCCAGCTTATCCAGCTCAGCAGGTCCCCACTTATCAGCAGGTCGTTCGAGCCCAAGGTGCTTATTACCATCGAGGTCAATACCGACCGGTTTAAAATGGGCCTCAAGGTCCTTCTTATTACCCTAAACCACTAGGCTATACTTACATTTCACAAAAAAATATTTATGCTGCTCAATCAGGACCTTCATATACACATAATCAATATCTTGGTCCTCAACCTTCGTATCCTGGTCCTCAGCCGCCGTATCAGCCGAACTATGCAGCTTACTCCCCTTATGGTCTGAATCCTTCGGGATAGAACCAATGGGGGCAGAGTTACACTCAACCAGGATGGAATGTGGGTACTGGTCCTTATCGATGACCTGTTATGCATTTCAACCCTAAATTACCCTTTCTCACCACATTGGAATTACTAGATGCGTCCAAATTAATGAATGGTCCAATTCTTCATAATCTGTATTGGCCTCCGGCTCCAACCAAGGTTCCTGGTGATTGACCCAAGTTCTAGGGAAAGGCTGGAGAAGACCCCCAAGCACATGTCATGACATACCATTTATGTTTTTCTTCGAATTCTTGGGTGGATGACTCTATTCGACTATATATTTTCCAGCGAACCCTCACTGGAGCTGCTGCTAAGTGGTACATCAGGTTGTCTCGCGGTATATTTCAAGATTTCAACTCTCTTGCTATGGCGTTCCTTACTCATTTCCAGTTACCGATTCATTATGAAGTCGGGACATATCTCCTAACATCCTTGAAACATGACTTGACTACCCATATCGCGGACCACATTCATGAATGGAGACATCGTCACCATCTGATCAAATTCGAAATTCTTGATCAGATTCTTACCCATTGGTTCACCACCCCTTTCTTCAATCAAATTGCAAAATATATAGCCATGGGGGCATGTGTTACCGAGGAACAGGCCATTGCTTGTGCCTAGTACCTTGATTTAGTGTGCTCTCAATTGAGCATTTTGTATGATATCATGACTGATACCCCACGACCTGGGACTTCTAAAGCACCAACCACTCCATCCGTTGACGACGTTATTGGTTTTGTGTCTCATAATTCATGTAAGTCTTCCAACACTAGGAAGCAAAAATCAAATTCTTCCAATGATTCTGCTTCTCAGCCCACCCCGGATTCTGGAAAAACCTCAGAGGTCAATGTCGTTCAGGCCAATCCTGCAGACAAGACATCTAAAGGGAAAAATAAGGGCAAAGGCAAGGCAAAAGCTGATGCCCAAAACCAGAGTCTTCTAAACCTCGTGCTAATGATGGTTCATAGCGCAAGCCGAAGTATCCCTGTTTGATTTCTGATGAGGATCACTACACTAAGGATTGTCCTAGACATGCCGAAGTCAGTAAATTTCTCAAAGGAACTAAGGGAACTCCAACTGTCATCAAAGAACCTTTTCCATCTCAGCAAACTCATATGGTCGATAAACCTACGCCATCTGCACCATTTGGCTCTCAAGTGTTTATGGTGAATGGTTCTGCACCCGTTTCCATTGCTACTCGATCGAAAGATTATGTTGGATCACTTCAGGTAGCCAGGAAAGAGATCGTTGATGGTCCTCCTCCCCCACCTGCCTCTGGTCCTATTGAGATTGAAAGGCCTAGTGTTGAAAATGTTGTACGACCACCTTCTAAAGGTGTTCTCTGGAAATCTTCTTATAACCCCAATGCCTGTGCTGCTCAGCATTACAGTATTGTTGAGGATTTAGCATAGGAGCCATCCATGATGTCCGCATTGGAAGTGATTCAATGTTGTCCATCTCAACGGAAAGCATTATTATCTGTGATCGGCGGGATTGATCCTACTGATTATAGCCTTCTCTCTTTTGATTTAGAGAATTTCATCCCCCGACTTCCACACCAGATTGCGCTTGTCATACAAGTCGGAATTAACGGTCTCAACATCCATAGAGCCATCGTGGATGAAGTTGAATCCACTTTTGTCATGTCATCTGCTTGCTAGAAGGCTATTGGCTCTCCAGCCCTAACTTCGTCACCCAATGCCCTTGAGGCATTTGATGGAAGGGAATCGAAACCCTTGGGTGTTCTCGCCAGCTTGCCGATCACATTACAAGGAAATAAGATCAATGTCGAAGTAGAATTAGTTGACGGTAAAATCAATTACAATATTCTACTAGGTCGCAGTTGGACTCACGCTATCTTGTGCATTCCTTCCACCCTCTTTTGTCTTCTAAAATTTCCACACGAGGGAAAAATAGTTACTATCGACTAGTTGTCGTTCTTTACCTCGTCTTCTGAGAACAATGTTCCATATGTGGATCAGATTCCTTATCCCCTCGAAAACATAGGGCCAGGTCTTTTCAAAGACCCCGCCCTCATGGGTATATTTCCCCTTCCACCACCAAATATCGTTCAAGTTAATATGATCTCTCAGTCGGATGACCCGTGGATCATCCCTTTACCTGAACAGGTTGATTTATTTGGGGATTCGATGCGGCTTACTCCAATTGAAATCAGTTATTGTGAGCTTGTAGCTGCATCATATTTTTCCCCTTCTAAAGATGCTCCTTTGAGCATGTATCTCAACGTTTATTCTCAATCCCTCTGGCTCGGTGAAGCAGATTCGCCTGATCCTTTGAAAGAAGTGTTTCCATCCGATGAATCCATCGTGGAAACCATGTCTCTCGGAGACTTACTGTGGAGCGATGGCATCATCGTTCCTCGTTTATTCCTGGCCTCGGGGCAATCTCTAACTATCTTGAGCATTTTGTGTCTCAAGTTCCTTCTCCGCCACTTCAAACACCTATCTTAACTCACGAAGTCTTCAGTGAAGGTAACTTGAGTAACATCACCCAGACGATGCCTATCAACATTTCCGTCAAACCAAAAATTGTTGAGAACATCCATGTCGGAGTCAGTTATTATTCCGATGAAGTCCAAGTGTACACTAGCCTCTTTCATGAATTTAGTGATGTTTTCGCCTGGTCTTACGAAGAGATGCCTGGAATTGATTCCAATATTATGGTGCACAAGATTCCCACCTACCCCGGTGTGAAGCCTGTTCAGCAACTTCTTCGTCCAGTGCATCCTTGAAAAGCCGTCGCCATAAAAGATGAAGTTGAAAAACTTCTTAAAACAGGTTTCATTTATCTGATTCCTCTGACAGAGTGGGTTTCTAACATTGTTCCTATGGATAAAAAGCAGGGAACAATTCACGTCTTTGTTGAATATCGCGATATTAATCGGGCCTACCCTAAGGATAACTATCCCACCCCTTTCATCGATCAGATCATTGACGATTATGCAGGGAGTGATATTTTTTCCCTTATGGACAGATTCTCTGGCTATAATCAGATCAATATTCTCCCATCCGATCAACACAAGATCGCTTTTATCTGTCCTTGGGGAACATTCGCGTATTCGAAACTCCCTTTCGGCTTGAAGAACACTGGGGCTACGTTCCAGTGTGCAATGTCTTATGACTTTCACGATATTCGTCATATTGTTCAACCATATCCGGATGACCTTCTGATTCATTCAACTGTGCAAAAATACCATTCGGACCATCTCCGCCAGATCTTTCTTCGCTGTAGACGCTACAAAATTCAGCTCAATATGCATAAATTCATCTTCTACATCGATTCTAGTAGACTTTTATGGTTTATCATATCCAAAGATGGAATTCGCCTTGGTCCGCTTAAGGTTGAGGCTATTGTTAATCTCCCCTCTCCATCCTTGTTACACCAGCTCTAGACTCTCCAAGGGAAAGCAAATTTCTTCCGATGTTTTATCCCGAACTATGCCGACGTAGCCAAGGTGTTCACACAACTTTTAAAAGAAGACGTCCCTTTTTGTTGGGATGATATTTCTCAACAATATTTTGATACGCTTAAGATGTTGCTTGTCAACACTCCTTTATTATGTCCTCTAGATTATCATCGTAACTTCACCCTATATCTAGCTGCCGCCTTCAGTACGATTGCCATGGTCTTGGTTCAAAATGATGATGACGGTAACGAACATGTTATTTACTACTTGTCTCGAAACCTTCTCAGCCCTAAAATGCGTTATGCACATGTTGAGAAGTTAGCGCTGGCTATGGTCAAAGTCGTCCCGCATTTTCTTCATTACATTATTTTACGGACGGTAACCGCGATTTCTGATTGTAACCCCATGACATAGATTCTGTCCTAACAGTTCCTTGGGGGCAAGTATTCGAATTTGATCGTTATCCTCCAAGATTTTGATTTGGAATTCACTACCGCTAAATCAAAGAAATCAGTCGTTTTCGCTGACCTAATTTGTTCGCTCCCCGCCAAATCTACTCCTTCTCGACACGACATTCGGCATCAGTCGCAACCTTATCGTATTGTTGGAGATACCCTTTATCGTGTTGGAGTCGATTCTGTGCTCCACCGATATCTGACCCTCGAGGAATATGAGAAAGTTTTAAATGACTGCCATAGTGGTGCCTGCGGTGGTCACATGTCCAGTTATGCCACCGCATAGAAGATCCTTCGTGCTGGCTATTTCTGGCTGTCCATTTTTAAATACTGCATTATCGCAGTACGCAAATTCCATGCCTGCCAGATATATCAATGCAAGATGTGTGCGCAACCTGTTCCCTTACACTGTGTAATTACCATTTGTTCTTTTGCCAAATAGGGCATCGATTATTTTATGAAATGGGCCGAAAAAATTACTACACTGGCTGCGGAAGGTAAGATAGCAGTGAAATTCATATTCAATCATGTTATTTCTCAGTTTCGTGTCCCTCAAGCTATTGTTACTGATCATGGTTCACATTTTCAGGACTATATGATGGCAGAGATGACGTCTAAGTTGGGTTTGTGTCATGACATCTCAACGCCGTATTACCCTCAAGCTAATGGCCAGGTTGAAGCCGTAAAAAAAGTTCTCATTACGATGCTTCAATGAACAATTTGGATCAATAAATAAAATTGGCATCTCATGTTGTTTTCAGCTCTATGGGCTTACTGAATGTCGAATAAGAGTGCAACTGGATTCACCCCATTTCAGTTGGTGTATGGTCTGGAAGCTACTCTTCCGATTGAGTGTGAAATTCCTTCACTAAAATTAGCTATGGAATTACTGCCTAATACTTCACCTGAGGAAGAGCGTCTCCTCTATTTACAGAGATTGGATGAAACTTGTCGCTTAGTTTCATTGTTCATCAAAACACAAAAGAAGAAAGTCAAAGCTCACTTTGACCAAACAGTTTCCCCTCGTTATTTTATCGGAGGCGACCTCGTTCTCTTGTATGAACAAGCTCATGATAAGCTAGGGGCAGGTACATTCCAACCCATGTGGCATGGGCCCTACATCGTCAAATGTGTGTTACAGAATGGTGCATATGAACTTATCGATTATGAAGGTTATCCCTTAGCACAACCCAGAAATGGGTTGTATCTGAAAAAATATTATGCTTCAGTCATTCATGCATGATATGTGTACATAAGTAATTTCCTTTGAATTTTGTGCCTATTTAGGTTTGATTTTCTTTGTAAGCTTTTTTCTGCTTGTTGGGTCTTGCTGGTTTTGTAGATGTCTGTTACCCAAGACGGTGCTTCCCGAAGTACCAGGAGCTTGTCTTCGGCATCCTATGTAATTTATAATCCTGCTGGTGTGTTGATTAAGATACAAGGTATTTGTCTAGGACAAACAACAAACAATGTTGCTAAATATAGTGTTGTTGTGGAACTATTAACCGAGGCAGTTAACCTCGGCATACACGCATTTCTTGTAAATCTAGATTCACAGCCTGTTGTTCTTCAACTTAATGGTGATTATTTGGTTCGAAACCCATGCATTTTGAGATTTTATTTACGTATTCATTTGCTTGAAATACATTTTGATTTCATCACATATCAACATATACCAAGATGAATGAATACATTAACCGATGCAGTGGCTAACATTGTATTAGATAGTCATTTGTGCAACTTATAAAACATCATCATATGTAAATAGACTCATGTAGAAAAAATATGCATATATATATATATATATATATATATATATATATATATCGATTTTTTGGAGTGTGTACATCATAAAAACCCAAAAAATATATATTTATGTTTTAGTTACATCTTGAGACCACATGTCTCTCAAAAATATGCAGAAATAAAAATCCTAGGTGCCTAATCAGCATGGTGCTCATGATAGCACGTCACCACCCGTACCAACCACCTCAGCAAGCGGTTGATACGACTTGGCACCCCTACAGTATGCCTCTGATAGGCCCAAGGAACATCATCCAGACGAGAATAGTTCGAGATCCCACAGGCAATCCCCTCCATATTTTCTACTATCTCCTCCTCACCGCCCTAACCATGAGGATCGAAATCGCGAGGAGTTCGCCTCGCTATCGGCGACATACCTGCGGGACTCTCTGGGAAAACATCTGCATACATATAATATTAGTTGTTAGAACATGCATATATACCAAAAAATCATAAACTCATGAAAATAAAAATGAGTCTCACCTAGCTCTTCGTCCCAATCCTCTCCCTCCGAGAATGTGAGGTCTGGATCACTGCTGAATTTTGTACCAATGTAAGGCCAATCCTCCACGATAATAAATTGTCGACGAAGCCAATGAAAAAGCTCTGGCCTCCAGTACATCTGTTGGCCACCCCCTGCTCTAGGCATCAACACAGCCCATCGGGCCATCCGTGGTTCTCTAGGTGGTGGCATCGGGACAATGACCTCCTGATGCTGGAATATCGGTAGTCCTTCCAAGAAGAACGCTACCAAAATGGATCCATACCCAAACTGCTTCAGTTTGGTTTTCTTGCACTTCGTGCGCTGCCGCTTGATGTTAACATTCATGGCCTCTGCCCAGTTGTAGAGAGTCGGGGTTAGGCAATCTACGACGAGAAGAAGTTCTGTCTTTGTGGCCTGATGCGGTCCTTACAATCTTGCAGCCCGCATGATAGTGTGCAGCACTAATTTTAGTGCCAGATCCGGGATGGTTTGGATGTCAACCTTCCCGATCGTTGTTCCTTTGCGTGCCCCTCGGCACACTTTGTCGATCACCATCCCCATACTCTCCCCAAAGGGAAGGGTACCGATCAGCATAGGGACTACACCCCTCCGCGACAATCCTATGATAAAATAGACATCCGAAACTTCAAGTTCAAGTTCTTGATCTCGAAGAACAAACTTTTCTTGATCTTTGTCCCAAATTCTTATCAAATATTGAAGCAATTCTGGTTGAGCGTGGAGGCTCGGTGTGAGGAAGAATTTCTTTAGCCCGAAATCTCTAAGGGCATTCATGCATCGCTCATTCTCCTTGGCGAGTTCATCTTCCTCACTGTGTTCTATCTCTTTCCACACAATCACCATTTTTTTTGCTTGGTACCTGCACATTATTCATATGAACATTGTTAGTCTACTTAGGCATCAAAATTTGCAAGTAATTGACTTCATTTTTCTCAAATTTATGTGAATTTTTGGGTTGCGCAGTTGGCAGAACTTTTTGCTAATAGTCGCGCCAATGGGAATGCCCTCTGTGTAAAAAAGGGGCGATTGGCGTGGGTCTGTGCCTGAAACCCGCGCCAACTGTGATGCCCTAGTTTTGGAAAATCCACCCCTAAAGGATTCAAAATGACCAATACAGGTAATGAAATTTAGCTTAAAAGATGGCAAATGGTGTCGTCTCTTACCTGAGACTGATGGAATCAAGATTGGTTCACTGGATCACTCGCAATCGCCGCCACAAGATCTCAAGGAAAATGGGTCACTGTTGCTCCACAAAGAGGTAAAAGTGAAAAGTAAATAATTTTTACCAGTTATGGCATTTTATAACTTTTCAAAATCTTAAATTAGGTTTTAAAACATATTTTTCGATTATTTTATCATATTTTTTTCGAGGAATACGTTTTACACACGTCTTTTTGTGCAATGACGGGTTTTCACATGGTTATGATGAAGAAATGAGTTGTATTTTATACTTTTTTCAGACTCGGTAAAAACATGAAAAAGTCACTACTAGAGTCTCCTTTCAGCTCTTTTCTGACTCTCTAAAACTGAAAATATTGTCGAGACACTTGTTGTTTTGAACTCGTTAAATGGCTGTGAAACGATATCTACCTAGTATACGTTAACCCATTTTTCAGGCTGGGATAGATTATTTATGAAAAAGGAATACCTTAGCCTATCACGACTAAGAGGTTCTCTCGGATATTGTTTTCTACCTTTTCGAATTCAAGAGACTATTTACGAAAAGGTCCTTGCTAGAGTTTTATTTTCAGCTTTCTTTCCAAACTCTCTAAACATGAAAATATGTTGAGTTCTCCCTTTGTCAGACTCGTTAAAAACTGATGACATCGGACTCTATCGTTATGACGTTACTTGATTTCCTCCTTCCTTGGGCTTGTAAAATGTAATAGGTTGGATTTGTCCGAAGGACAAACTTACATCGCAAGCATATTCTATCCTCTTCAAGCTTGTTTACAAAAGTAATTGGGGTACTTGCCAGAAATGGTGGGGGAAAATGGAACTAGACTTTAGTCGGCAGTATGTCACTCTTGAACATGGCACATTTCCACATTCGTGTCGGGTTGGGGACATCTCACTTCGTCATTCATTTTCCTCCATGGGTTTGGATAATCTATTTTAACCACTTATTTTCTCTTTGCCACGTCACCATGAGCTAAGATCGCTTGATGTCAAATACTGCCAAATCTAGTGTCATGCCACCGATATGTTCAAGAGAAGATTTTCCTCTGAAATTTTTAACCTCCCTCTAATTATTTGTTGGTCCTGATTCAAAAATCATCATATTCCTCTGTCTCGTGTCAATGATGTGGGAAACATCATGGCCCTCCTTCGACCAGGTCGCTTCTTGTCGGCTTCAGCTCATTTTCCAGGAAACTGATCTAGAGACTCCCTTCAGGTACCCTAGAAGCCTGCATGCCTTAATGGCAGGTTCTTTACATCTGTCACAAGGTTTACATCATTGGCGTTCGATTAGGTGATTCTGCGGGTGTTCGACGCCTGATCAGTGTTCACATTTCGTGGATTGTACCTCTTGTACCTTGAGAACCATTGTCATTACTGGTGGTTTCTATCGCATCTGTTAACAACTCTTATTATTGGCTGGTAATCAAACGACGCTCCTGCCTGTTCGACTTCAATTCGTCTATTTGCATGCTTGAACTTGTCTTTGTGCGAGTCGGGATGGAGCACAAGACCTCGAGTTTTGCCTGATGAAATCTAGGCTGCGGGTTATTTGTGGATTACTATGACTTATTACATGACTCTTTTGTTTAGATGGTTGCGACCATACCTAAGTCTATTTCTTGATCCTTATTATTGGATGGCTACGTCCATACCTCGGATCTCATTTTTATGTACTCTATTATTGATGGATGCACCCATACCACATATCATGTATTAGGGATATCAGTTGTATTAGTACTTGTAGGTTTTCCGACAACAGTGTTTGGGTCGAACGCGTTCTCATAAAGCATTTCACCCCTCCCTCCCTCTCGGACCTCATGCTTTAAGGGGCATCTGTTACACAACATTTTGTCACCGTCCCTGCAATCCCTTATCCCGCATATTGGAGGACTATTCTCGTGACTTGTGAACAGTGTCATACTCTGCAAACACCTTCTTTGCATCCTTCTGCATAAGGACATCATTTCTCCTGTTGGACATTTCCTCAAAAAAGCACACAAAACCTATGTTTTGGCCTTGGCACAGATATCCAGTTCATCCCTCGCGCCGATGTAGAATATTTGCACTATATTCCTCGCCACCTGGTGCTTTTTCTCAGTGCAGTGTCTGCGCCAGCTATTTTAGGAATGTTTTTTAACAAATAGAGGTGGAAGTTTCCTTCTAAATACCTCAGGGATGAGTCACTAAAAGTGGTTAAGTTGATGAGCCATGGATCTTTCTCTTTAGGTAGTGGTTTTTACCTCCCATGGAACACTCCTTGAAGATAGGACTCCCTTCCATGATTATAGAGATCTTAACCTCTCCCTCTCCCTCTATATAAACAGGCCTTCTCCCTTTATGAAAGCTAGCTGAATAGATAGCCAAGGAGATGAACTTGAAGAAGAATACTATAGCTGAGTAATTGCTATAGAGAATGTAGAACCGAGGAGAATTCTGTAGAGAGGGCCCCGTCTGAATTCCTGACAAGCCTTTGTGAGACATGCTCCGCTTGAACCCTATTGGAGGAGATCACAACATCGAAGCTTGGTTTTACTCTTCCTTCCATTTATTAATATAGTCAACTATGGTGTTGGTTCCATAGTTGTGTTATGATGTTTATGTAATGCAATTGATTTAGTCCTCTTCGACTGACTGATAGTTAAGAAATGTGAATTAGTATGTTGTATATTGTCATTGTTTTCTTGTGTGCAGGTGTCCGAGTGTGAAATCGAGCAGATCGTGATCTGTCAAACCAAGGGCGAGGAGTGAGCCACTCTTTTCGATGAGAACAATAGCATAGGATCTCCAATAGGTCATCTATCGAATCTTCGTCCATTCATTAACTAGGAATCAATATTATAGCGTGTCTTGTTTGCGGCTAGACCCACTCTAGGGCTAGTGGGATCGCCTCTGTCCGCAGAGGGGATTTACCTCACCAACAATATGTAGTAGCAAATCTATAGAAACAGGAATATTTTGGTGAATCTCACTTGAAAGTGGATCACAATATTGATCGTGTGTTTTCAGTAGGAGTTGATTTTTGCATAGATAATGTTTCTTGTGGCAAAGAAATTGATTCAATGGATCCAACAATTGAAATTGATGATGTTAACTTTGATGAAGATAAATTAACTAATGATGAGTGTTTGTAAATGATGCAACATAAATGTGTTATTGATATGTTTTTATTTGGAGAGAGAAACTCACTTGTTTCTGGAAATCAAGTGGAAGAAAACCTGTTTGCAGAAGTAGATGTGGAGAATCATGATTACGAGGCATCGACAGAGTCAAAGAATGAAGAAGTAAAGAAATATCTCATTCCAGAGCAGAATGAATAGAATCAATATGGTTTTGAAGATGTTTTTTTCATATAAAATTGACATTGATTTTATGTGTTTGGATGTTAGAATAAAACGAGAATAAGGAACAAAATTTGAAGAAGAATTAAAGTTTCTTGAAGCATGGCTTGAAACACCTTGTGTTCATGATGTCCTCATAGGATTTTCAGCAATGAATGTTGAACATAGCATAGACGATGTTGAAAATGAAAATGTCAATGAAATTTTTATGTATTGGAGTCCTCAAGAGAGAAAATTCTATTATGAACTTATGTTGCAACAAATTGATAATCAGAAGATTGATGATAAAGAACAAACTGAGATGTGGCAGAAGTCAACATACAAGAAGATTTTTGAAGAAGTAGATGACATCCATGAGCATCCTAAAATGGTTTTTTATGTTTTTATGATAAAAAAATATTTAATGATTAAATGAAGAAACTAAAATTTGGAACCTACACCAAAAAGACAAAGATGAAGCAATTCAGAGGATACATAATTTGGAAAAGGAAGAAAATTAAATCTAGCTAAAGAGCTAATGTCAATGTTTTTGAGTCATTGTAAGCCTAGTTGAGACTTACACCAGCCGGCATGTTTAATTTATGTTAAGTCGCGATTAAGTTGCATTCGTAATTAACGGGGAGTGTAGTAATTACTCCTGACAAGACACACCTCCCTGCCATCACCGCCATGACTTGCTCATACTCGAAGAGGCGCCGCCACCATATCTTGTTATGTTTTGAAGGGACATCACCGCGATAACCTCTTCAGCATCGAAGGGGCAATAATTGACATAAATTCTGTATAAATATAGTTTAGCTTGGATAGAACGATAGAGAAGTCTGGATATGAAATTTGAGTAGTTGTAAGGAAATTGTAGTTGCATACTTCATTGCTTGAAGTTCTATAAATTCATGTGTGATCTTATGCTTAATCAAACATGAGTAACTTTGGTTTGCATTGTGTTTTTAAATCTCTATGTTTTGTAATCTGCTGTTTACTCTGTTCAATCCTTCACCACCTATGTAGGGATGCAGGGATTAGGATGATGAGACACTAGACCACCTCGTAGAGAGAGTCTCATGTCGAGTATAGGTAGGTGATAGGACTACATATTACATCATTCTCTTGGTTAGGATGATCAGGCACTGGACCAACTCGTAGAGAGAGTCTCATGTCGAGTATAGGTAGGTGATAGGACTACATATTACATCCTTCCCTTGGTTATAGATCTATATGGTAACTAATGGATCCAGGTAAGACACTCTCCATATTTTCCACTTTAGGTCCTGATTTGTTCATTTGTTAGTTTGACCTCATGAAATATTATAATATATACATACATACATGGTTGGTAATAAACATACATTGATACAACAGTTAAGGGGGTAGAGAAATTGAAAAAGAATAAGCGGAAAGAGAAAAATGGTTTATGTTCACTGTGCAAGACGGGCATTCTATCATGAACATTGGCATGGACATCATCAAATTCGCATGGTGGAATCAAGTTAATCTCGAAATTGAAATTTTAATTTGGTTATGTATACAGAAGTTGTGTTTTGAATTGAAATATTAAAGTAAAGAGTGTTATATCCATGTGGCTATTTCAAAATAATGATGTTATTTTCATGGGATTTTCAATACAATCTTAGGAGGAATGGTCAATTTCGACTGGGAGGGGGAGGCTGGTGATTTCATAACTTACCATCCAATGCAATGTTATGCTGTCGATGGATGATGGAATGTAACGATTGATAAAAACGTCCATATATTGATAACCATGTTCAATCCCGACGACACTTGGACTGTGGACTGCAAAAATCATTTCTCCGCTTTTTTGTTTTTGTTTTTGTTTTTTATTAAGTATTTGATGAGCGTTCCAGCAATGGGATATTTTCGTCCAGTTGAAAATGAACTCAGAGGCCTCAGCCTCAACCTATACGGTCATAGATTACTGGTTCATGATTCGACTCAAGTGTTAATAGATATTCTGGTTCGAAACGTGAAAATATTTGTTGGAAAGGATTTTATCACCTTTTGGGCTGGCCGTAGTGAAGATTCAAGCCGATCATCTCGGTGCCTCTATGTGTCTTTAGATATTTATTCATTATAAAACAAAAAAGAATTTCTTGATTTATTTTATTGAAATAAGTTGTATCATCCAATTTATTATTATTTAGATTGCTCGTCAGAAAATATTTTTCAATTCTATGATGACATAACTTTTATGTCATGATGTACTACATTAAAATTTGAGTGGTTTGAATGTGTTTCTAAATCCTTAATTAAATAAGGATTTTGAATTTTTTGTGTTGGCTAATCATATAAAAAAATAATACCACCAACCAACCCATTACGGTTGCAGTCCTTGAACGTAGTTCTTGACATTACTATTCATTTGTATATGGAATGAATCGGGTCATCTGTATTGTATTACCGTAGGGAGCTATTTATTGTGAGGAATACGCTGTATGCTAACGCAACCTCCGATTGGGAAATGCCATCCCGGAAAGCATACTTTACGTATCTAATTCCCGCCTGCCCTACTTCTTTGGGCTGATAGAATTGTATATAGTTTGATGGCAACATAGCATAGACAATGGTGTAATTGGGATCACACAAATGAACGTCTAACTCATTACCATAAGGCATATCATATGCCATAAATACTTTAGGATCATGATGTTGGGATCAGATGAGCATATATGAATTTGTAAGATCCACTGGCTTGTTGAGGATTAATTAATTTTTTTTTAAAGAATAAGAACAATTTTTTTTTCTTTTAAAGTTTTGCAAGACCATTATGTCCAATATATCATTCCTATTAGGGTAGTGAATTGAATCTCTCACTTCACATCAAGGAGTTTTTTAAGAGAATACCTAAACACCTATAGAAAACCTCGACCCAGTAAATTTAAAGAAACACTTTTTAATAAAATAACAATTTATAATTATTTAAATTATATTTACAATAACATAACAATTTCTAATTCTTTAAATTATATTTAAAAATATAATTAAGTGAGTAGGAATGTGATCAATTTATAAAATATTTCTAATCAACAATATGTACGCATGCTTCCACGGATTGATCTGTACCCTTAACCATGGAAGTAATACAAGATGTTACAACTGTATCAACGAAAAACATATTAATTTAGGTTTCTGAAATATTTAATTCTAACATTTATTAATTTAGGAAGCTTTTTTATTAAGAATAACAAAACAGATTTAAATAAAACGTATATTGTAGTAAATATAACAGTTATTTTAGTAAAGATAACAATTATTTTAGTAAAGGTAACAATTACAAATGTATTTGTATGTTTGTGTTTTGTATAATTAATTAGGAAAAAACTAAAAGATATTAAAAAAATAATAATATATGAAATAACTTTCAATTATTATATCAATATATTTGAAAAATAATAAAATATAAAATAATTATCAATTATCATATTATATTTGAGTTTGCAAGAATAACTTGCAAGATTAAATGGTTTAATTTTTTCCTGGTTACAAACGTGCCTTAAATATATTCTTTACTATCTACCGGGCCTCATATATGGATGCCCTTCAAATAAAAAAAAAGTGTGATACTTTCTGTGATTTTCTCTACAAATATTCCTTTGAATAATTTTTTTACTATCTACATTGCTCTCAAACCTAGTGGTTGTGGAGTCCTGGAAAACATCCATAGATTTCATTAACCCTTTCTTCTGCCAATGCATGTGAGCACCAAGCATTGTGAAGAATTGTCATTATGAGCTGTCCAAACACTAAAATAACTGGTTTGAATGTGAAACATTGCATATCTATGATGTTTATGATAGGCATTTATCACCTTAAATTTTTGGATAATTCTCATAATTCCTCACCCTAACGTTTCTTTATAATATTTAATGCTCTTTTATTCTTTTTCTAAAGCCCTCCACAACGTTAATTAGAGAACTATTTTTTTCTCTGTTATAATTTTTCATGCTCCATATATTTTTGACTATCTGCATAAAGAACAAAATTGACCAACAATATCATCAGTTTAGAAGTACAATGAAAACTTAGTAGATTAAACAATATTTAATAGGTAAATAATCCACAAAGAAAAATCATACTTAGTGAGTGAGAAATAAAATAACCATAAAATGGCTATCGACATTTATATAAAATCGCCATCAATATGGAAGTAGGATTTGTACAAAAACTAGGTTCATTATAGTACAATCCTAATCTTCTTCAGGTTGTAAAGAAGAGTTCCTAAAGAAAAGATAACGTGGAACAACATACTCTCAAGAGGAAAACAATTCATGCATGAATGACACTAACTCATCACCTAGCATTGGAAAAAAGGAGACAGAAATATATAAATCAAGAACACTCTATGCTTCCTTTCCAGGAAATGAGAAATTGACAATGAAGTGTATGTGATGTTGTGATGTATTGTATATGGAGCAGGACACAAAATTAATCAAGGATGAATATTTGAATAATCTATATAGCACGTTGAGTGTGGCATCAAAACAATAATTCATATGAAAAATGTTGAGTTTGGCCTCTAAACAAGAAGTTATATGAAAAATGTTTTACAACTTTAAAATGTGAGGATTGACAGTAATCAAGGAAAAAAAACAATAGAACTTGAAGATCGAAATGGTTTAAATTTTAGATAGCTTGTTCAATTTAACTTCTAAGAATGCGGGCAACTATATGAAAAATATTTTATAACTCACTATTTACATCGCACATAGAGTAAGTTGAGAAAATATTGAGGAGTAGATCCCTTTGAATAAAAAGTATGTTCTAGTCTATAAATTTATCTACAATTACAGAAAGGGGCTAGGGATGTCATAAGCTAAAATAAATGGTATTTGTCAATTGCACAATGATGTATTGACATTCTTAGTTGAAATGGATCATATTATGTACATGGTGGACGAAGACACTAGAAAATTAAAAATAGATATATGTTATGGCATGCATATTTCCTACATACCATCCAAATTCCCCATCCTATACAAAAATTTCTACCAATAACCGCTCAAGTAGCTCTCCAATTTTTGAAACCTCCACCCATTTTGGGGAGATCCCATGGTTTTTTAAAAGGGTTCATATATGGAACAGACAATAAGAAAGTTAATAATGAGATATAATAACTGAATTTTGCATATTTTGGACAAAAAAAACATCGCATTAGCTGATAGAATATATCCAATTATGCAATGGTCTGAGAAGATGATTTATTTTTTAATCATGATAACTAGGTGACAACCTAGAGTAAGTTATAGCCCTAAGAAAAATATCACATCAACTCATAGAATATATCCAAAGCTCTAATGAACCCCCATCAACATAGGCCTCGTGATTTTAGTTTTTCCTCCAACACAAATGATGATGATTCCTGTGGGCCAGACTAGCTCAATTGTTGCACACTAGCACATTGAGCCCAATTTTTAATGGCCAAAATGCCGCTATTGTGACACGTAGGTGTCCGAAGAGCGACACTTTGTGCTTAGGAAAAACGCCATTTCCTGTGTTGTCACAAATGTGACACTTCTAATAAATGTCAGAATAACGACACTTCTAATGTATGTATTATGACACCGAAACAATCGTCCTAATCCTGACCAAAAAAATTCTTCGTAATGACGAAGGAAACAATCCTCGCAATTTCGTCGGACACAAGCATCGTAATTCTGACAGAAACTCCCGTTGTAATTCTGGCTGAAGCCATCATTGCAATTCTGATATCAAAGATTGTAGATGAAAAAAAAAACGTTGAGAAAACCTTTTCAGGAACTTCATTAATAGTGAGAGTCAAAATATTCACATCTTTGATGCAAAACACCAATTCCTTGGATACATACCTCATGATCCATCAATAATAGGCACAGGACAAGTTTCGTAATCAAAATGTTTTTGTCCATTGTAATCATTGTGAACAAAAACTATGCATGGAACCAAACCTTCGAGACTATGTCACATAGAATAGGAAAAACATGTGGGTTAAAAAAATGGTGTGTATTTCAAAAACAACACTTACAAAATTCTAGGAAATAGAAAATGACATATCCGTAATAGATGTATGAGAAGGAAGGGATTTTTTTATATACATACTGTTCATATGGATGAATGTACATGAAATTAAATATTTTCATTTTTTTAACTATTATTTCTTTCATGATTCTTTTATATATTTCCACAATCCATTATTTTTCATAAGATTTATTCCTACTCTACATTTCATGTGTTAAGAAATAATAGTCGGGACGTAGATCGTGTAGGTTTTAACCCTAAAAAGAAATTATCTACACATGAATCTTATAACAGAAAATAAACAATAGTGAGAGCATAAAACATAAAATAGATAAACACAGAGATTTTCCCCTAGATCCCAAGTCATGACGACCAGCTTGATTTTTCATTATATTTCTTTTAGTGTTACAACACATATATATACATGCCGAAGCATACATAAACCCCAATCCATTAACCCTGGATTAGAACATAACCGTAGTTCCCTTGACCGAATCTACAAAAAATACCAGGGGCCGAAAACCTTCGTACCCCAAAACTATGTGCAAAACCATGCACAAAACCATGGGCGCGGACTACCCACCGGAAATTAATGACCAAAAATTTCCACCGGGGCGCTGCCCCAGACCCCGACAGGGGGGGGCTATCAACCCCGCTCTTACCCCCCCCGCACGTGCTTAGTCGTGGAAACAATATAATACATACCCAACATTCTCCCACTTTTTGTTTTCTTTCCATAGGGGGCCACAGGAGAGCTTAGTCATTGGCCCAATTCTTCAACACCCATTATTTCTCTACACCAAGAGAACTTTTGAGTGCTCACAGACTTCGTCAATGCATCTGCAACATTCCTCAAAGTGTGCACCTTTACCAGCAACACCCTTTTAGCCTCAGCCATATCTCTAACAAAGTGATATTGAACATCAATGTGCTTTTTCTTTGAATGATAAGCTGGGTTCTTAGCCAAGAAAATTTCATTTTGGCTATCACAGTCTATCCTTATAGCTTGTTGTACCAAACCCATACTTGAACACAATCTCTGCAACCAAATTGCTTCCTTTCTTGCATGAGTGGCTGCTATGCATTCTGCCTCCGTAGTTGAAAGAGCCACTACAGACTGTCTTTTACTCATCCAACTAACTGCACCTCCAAATAGGCTAAACACATACCCACTTGTAGATCTTCTTTGGTCCAGATCTCTAGCCCAGTCCGCATCAGCAAAACCATGAATGTCCAACATTCTTTCCAATCCTGGTCTTCTTTGGTAGCACAAGCCATAATCACTAGTGCCACGTAAATATCTGAAAACCCGCTTCACTGTTGTCCAATGCTCCTTTCGTGGGTTTGACATAAACCTTCTCAATACTCCCACTGAATGTGCAATTTCTGGTCTAGTACAGACCATTGCATACATCAGGCTACCCACTACACTTGCATATGGAACACGAGACATATGCTCCTCTTCTTCTTGTGTCTTGGGACACTGTTTAGCAGACATCTTTACACCTACATGAATAGGAATATTCACTGGTTTACTATCCTGCATATTGAACCTCTGCAATATAGTTTCTACATACTTTCTCTGGTTTAACCAGAGCGTCCTCTTTGCCCAATCTCTCTTAATTTCCATGCCCAAAATATAGTTTGCAGCACCAAGATCCTTCATGTCGAATTTGGAGAACAGTTGGGTCTTCAAATCTTGGATAATTTCTTCGTTATTTCCAATCAACAACATATCATCCACATACAATACCAAATAAATAACATGGTCACAATTAATATAAAATAAACACAGTGATCCTCCTTACTTCTGGTGAAGCCAAGTCCCCGTATATAGGTATCAAATTTCTGATACGACATCCTTGGTGACTGTTTTAACCCATAGAAAGACTTCTTCAACCTGCATACCAGTTCTTTCTTACCCTTCACCATAAAGCCTTCAGGTTGCTTCATGTAGATCTCCTCTTCTAGAATCCCATGAAGAAATGTTGTCTTCACATCCATCTGTTCTATCTCAAAATAAAATGCAGCAGCAACAGATAAAAGTAATCTAATAGAAGTGACCTTGGCAACAGGAGAAAAAATATCACCAAAATCAATTCCTGGCACCTGGGAATAACCTTTTGCTACCAACCGAGCTTTTTATTTCTCCACCTTGCCTTCTACATTCATCTTCTTCTTGAACACCCATTTTCTCCCGATGGGCTTCCTTCCAGTCAGCAACTCCACCAGATCCCATGCCTCATTTTTGTGCAAAGATGCCATTTCATCAACCATGGCCTCCTTCCAGAGTTTTCCATCCTCCGAATCTACTGCCTCCTTGATAGTTCTGGGATCATCATCAGTTATAGTTAAGGGAAAACCTACACATAAAGCAGATGGACTATACCTTTCTGGTTGCCTTCTTTCTCGAATTGATCTTATCAAAGCTGGAGTTTGTGGCTCTTCCTCTTCTGAATCTTCTTCTGTTGTAGAGTCTGATTCATACTCCTTTAGCTCAAACTCTATCTTCTTAGGTTCCTTTGGTATGATTTCATGTTTAACAACATATTTCGCCTCTCTAAACACCACATCTAGGCTGTACACAACCTTCCTTGTTTCCGGGTTCCAAAGCTTGTAACCTTTTAAACCATCCTTATACCCAATAAAGATGCACCTTTCAGATTTATTATCCAACTTGGTCCTTTTCTCCTCTGGAACATGTACATATGCATCACATCCAAATACCTTCAGATGTGGAATAGAGGGTTTCTTACCATTCCATACCTCATGTGGAGTCTTATCCTCCAACACTGATGAAGGTGATCTGTTAACTAGATAGCATGCAATCTCCACTGCCTCTGCCTAGAATTCTTGTCCTAACCCGGTACCACTGAGCACACTTCTTGCCTTTTCCATCAGTGTTCTATTCATTCTTTCTACAACTCCATTTTTTTGAGGTGTGTATGGATTAGTCTTATGTCGTGCTATACCATACTTCTTACAGAACTCTTCAAATTCCTTCTTGCAGAACTCCCCACCATTATTTGTCCTCAGCGCCTTTATCTTCTTCTCTGTCTAGTTTTCCACCAGTACCTTAAATTATTTAAATCTGTCAAAAGCTTCAGATTTATTCCTCAAGAAATATATCCATGTATTCCTTAAGAAGTCATCTATGAATGAATCATAGTACACAGACTTTCCCAGTGATGGAACTGACACAGGTCCAAACACATCACTGTGCACAAGTTCTAATATCTTGTTCGCCCTCTTAGCACCAGAAGGAAAACTCACCCGATTCTACTTGCCATATACACAATGTTCACAGAAATAGAAATCCAGAGAGCAATTAGACATACCTTCTACCATACCATTTCTATGCAGTATCCGAAGGCCCTTCTCTCCAATATGTCCAAGCCTTTGATGCCATAACATGGTCTTTTCTCCAGAGACAGCTAGGCTTTCCACTCCACTTTCAAGAACCACGGAACTATTACACCCATCAATAACAGTGCTACCTTGTAGCTTGTACAGAGTTCTATTCCAAACTCCCCACATTAATACCAGTGCTCCCCGAACCATCCTGCAGGCATCTTTCTCGAACACTGTTTTTACACCTGCATCATCCATCTTGCTTATAGAAATCAGATTTCTGGCCAATGCAAGAATATGCAGAACACCAAGAAGTGTTCTAATCCTTCCACCTTGGAGCTTCAGCTTGAACTTTCCACATCCAATGATTCTGGCCTTCCTATCATCCCCTAGAAAGACATAACCATCATATTTTTCATGCTCGCAGAACCACTCCCTATGGGGAGTGAAGTGAAAGGATGCACCTGAGTCAATCAACCATGACTCATGATCTACATGTGTATTTGAAAAAGAAGCCAAATACACATCCCCACCTTCATCCGAGGTGGTTTTTGCCTCTGCAGAAGGAGCATCATCAGATCCCTTTCCTTTCTCAGGAGCTTTAGATTTGCAGTCCTTTTTGTAGTGCCCTTCCTTTCCGCATTTACAGCACACCTTTACAAACTTTCCAGGAGATTTAGATCTCCCTCTAGATTTATATCTCCCACTCGAAACCTTGTTCTTTTTTCTGTTCTGGGACCTTCCTCATACAGATAAGGCATCTCCATTCTGACCCTCCATATTTCTCCGTCTCATTTCCTTTGACAGTAAGGCTGAGACAATGTCATCAAAATTCAAGGTAGTTGTATTTCTACCTACTGAAATAACCAGACTATCCCACGAATCTGGTAGAGAACACAACAAACTAATGCACTTATCTTCATCTGAGATTTTAATATCAATAGATGACAGTTGACTTACCACAGTATTGAAGGCGTTCAGATGCTCTGTCACCGAGTCTCCATCCTTCATCCTTAGGTTATATAGCTTTTTCCGCAGGAAAAAATTAGTCACCAGAGACTTATATTGGTACAAAGTCCCAAGTTTTTCCCACAAATTATTTGTCGTAGCTTCCCCAGATACAATCAAAAATACTGAATCTGAGACACACAATCATATTGTGCTCTTTGCCTTCCAATCCAGCTTCTTCTAGTCTTCATCTAACATTGTCGTTGGTTTAGTACCTGGATCTACCGCGATCCACTGATCTTTATCCACCAGTAGATCCTCCATCTTGAGCTTCCACAACTCAAAACTCTGACCATTAAATTTCTCGATCTCTATCTTTCCATCACTCGCCATCTTCTTTCACCGCAAGAATCGATCCCGTAGATCTCCCACTGAATAGGGTCTACCTCGGGCCTGAGCAAAAATCCCTCAGCAGCAAAGGCGTCCCCTTGAAGCCTAAACAACTCTGATACCAAATGTAGGTTTTAACCCTAAACATAAATTATCTACACACGAATCTTATAACATAAAATAAACAATAGAGAGAGCATAAAACATAAAATAGATAAACACAGAGATTTTCCCCTGGATCCCAAATCGGGACGACCAGCTTGATTTTTCATTATATTCCTTTTAGTGTTACAACACATATATATACATGCCGAAGCATACATAAACCCCAATCCATTAACCCTGGATTAGAACTTTCTAGTCAATTAAGTGTCCTAAATTGCTAACATAAATTATCGACCACGGCTAGTAAACTGATGAAGTGTGGTGCACTATATGTGCTTAAGAAACCTACTTCTTACTTCGTTGTTTTGATGTTTCATTTTTGTTTTGGGGGTTTTATGTTTTGATTCTTAGTGTTCTACTCTAAACAATAAATATGAGATTAAATATAATTAAAAGGAAGGAAAAAGAAATGTTTTCAGATGAATTAACGTAGAGTTTTATTTTCAAGTTTTGTTCCTAACTAGGAAATGATGAAAACAGAGAGTCCTAATCCATGGATATTACAGCTTCTAAATGAACATTCATGAAATGAAAAGTAACTCAAAACACTACAACTTAATTTGATTCATTTAGTTAGATATTTGTTGGAAGATCTTATGAAAAGATTACTATAATGTAGTAAGGATCTCCTATGAAATGCTGAAACAACTTATAACATTACAACTAAATCTCATTCATGAGTTAGAGGTTTATTGGAAGAGATTTTGAAAGAGATTAATAATAATGTGATAAGGATCTTCTATGAAGCAAAACAATTAATAAGTCACAATATTACAACTTAGTCTCATTTGTGAATTAGAGGTTTATTGGAAAAGATTTTGAAAGAGACTAACTGAAATATAATGAGGATCTTCTTTTTAACTAAATAACATAAAATGAAATGCTAATAACTCAGAATATCACAATTGAATCCCATTCATTTAATACAGATGTATTGGAAGAGCTTGAGAAAGAGACTAACTGTAATATCATGAGGATCCTTTATCTAAGCAAATGACATGAAACATAATTCTAAAAGCTATGATTTCAGAAAGAAATCTAAGTAAGGAAATATGAAAAAACATAATTTAAAATGACTTCTACAAAACATGCAAAACCTCCTCGAATAGCAGGGGCCCTCTGCTACCAATTTGGTGAAATTATTCAGCTCCCTAAAGTTGTAATCAAAACAACATCAAAGAACTTCGTTATTGATAAACTCACAAATCTACATCCCATTCCATCCTAAGATTTCTTACAAAACTCTGTAATACTTTTTCTTCTTCTCCTATTTTTTCACTACCCTTGATAGGAGAAAGATTCTCCTATTTATACAAAATATGAGAAGTTATCTCATTAATGAGAGTCCATGAATCTCTCCCTCTATCTCTAGAGTTAAAATCAAAATAGGAAATGATAAGACACATGTCTTTTTAGAGTTTCAATACAAATAAGAAATGAGACACATATCTTCTTAGAGTTTCAATACAAAAAGGAAATGAAACACATATCCTCATGATCCCATGATCTTCTCCACTCAAATTCGAATTTGATTTTGGGAGGCCACATAAAGGTCTTTTAGAAGCTTCCTTTTGACCTACACATGTCACAAAACTCATAACACATATATAGATATATAAAACTATGTTAATTTTCTAGTTTCTAATCATAAATTCACTTTAAACACATGAAATAAATAACTTTGGAATACAAGGATCCTAACCCATATATTTATGAAAATGGTTACTTGATGTAGGGTTTAGGTCAGATAGTTATGAAATGAGAGTTGAATGGTAATGACATAATGGAAATATGTATGAATATGGAAAACACTTTTGAGACTGAACAAGAACATAACCGTAGTTCCCTTGACCGGATCTACAAAAAATATCAGGGGCCGAAAACCATCGTACCCCAAAACCATGTGCAAAACCATGCACAAAACCATGGGCGCGGACTACCCACCAGAAATTAAGGAAAGAATATAAAACATACCCAACAGATCGTGGAAAGAATATAACACATACCCAACAGATCGAATGGCCAATAAGGGAACTGAAAAGGCATTGGAACCTTCTTGCTCAATGGACGAGAGGGATTTTATCCCATTCCTCAATTAATAAAATTATAGTTTTAAGTGAATTGAGCAACCTAAGGTGTTGACCACGAGTGGCAAAGAAAAAGGAATTGTGGCATGCAAAATTGAAAGGTATAGGAAGCATCTCTACCTCAAGAAGAACTCCCAGGATTACCCTTGTGTTGGTGTGGAGAAGCTAGCGCATATGGCTGAGAAAGATCTAGCAGTTCATGAAGTCCTAAATCATCATATCTAAGTGTGGATAAGGCTGGCCTGAGCTGTCCAAGATCATCCATCCTATTAGTTATGAATTGTTCACTGAATGAGTTCAACTAATATCGGGTGGAAAATGGATGTTAGTTCTGTAGGGGGTTTGAGTTGAATTCCAAGTGATGATTTATCCTCTATAAACATGGGAAACGCATGGTTCCAATAGGGATGTTTTACAATTTTTGGTTGTAGAACCTCCTTTAATGATTTTATTGGTTGGAAACTGTAGTTCAAATAGTGTTGAACATTCAATTAGTATTTGAGGGAAGAGAAACCATAACTATAGATTTACTATGGTATGTCATGAAATATTAGGATATCAGATAGACATGTATGTGTATGATGAATTCAATAACTCCTTTAATTCAGGGCATGAATTTATCAATTCCTCGTATTTTCTATTTGTGGAATTTTTTGGGGAAGGAAAGATAAAATTATAATTTTACATTCCACCTCCCCGCAAGTTGGGCATGAGTTGTTCTTGTGGGAAGGTGATAACAGGTCTGTGTAATTTGTCTTTGGTATGTTGTGTGAGAAGTTTGAAGATCAACCAGCTCATTCCCATGAATACCTTCAAGGGAACCATGGGAAAGTTAGTGAATTTGGGGCAAGGATGGCCAACTTACAATGAAATGGAGGGGAAACTCTAAGTTAGTTGGAGGCACAACTGTTGTAAATAATCAGTAGGGTGATGTTCGATTAAAATTCCTTTGAAAATCTGCTGGCTTTATTGTCTTTCGTACTTTACTAGAGGTTCCACACTACTTCGTATATATTTATGTTGTCTATGTAAGTGCTGTCTCATATAGATATATGCGTTGTCTTTGCAAATGTTTTCTCGTATATATATATATATATATACGCTATCTACACCAACTCTCTTTTCACTGTTTTGATATGTATCTGAAATGTATTGGTCCACGTTGATTTGTTCCATGCTATCTCGGTCCTCGTTGTCTTGGTCAACGCTTGTCTTTATATGTATCTGCACTTAAGTTCATACCACTGTTATGGATTAACTCTGCTTCCTGCGATAATTTTTTCTCTACAATGTGTGTTTGATTCATTGTCCTTGAAACTGGCCACGTTAACCCATATATATACAGGTTGATCCATTGCTTTCATTTAAGCCGACAGGAAATTTCCAACAGTCGAATTTCATTTTACTCAATGAGGGCTGACATGGTTTTTCCAAGTGCAACATAGCGATTTAGTCACTCTTTTATAATTTACATAAAAGGAAAACATAAATATAATTTATTATGAAGACCTCTCCTAGTTACCTTTTTCATCACTCCCTCTTAACTAGGGAGGTATTCATAACGGTACTTGTTCATTCTCAATCTTGAAGAGATCTCATAAGAAGAGTCAGATTTGTAACCCATCCGTTATAGCATCATATCAACCAACATTGTCATACTGCAAGGCCTTGACTAACAACCCCATCTACCGAAGAGACAATGGGCTACAATGCTGGTGATACCAATGACTTATAGACACCATCATCATTGTCTCTCCAAGGTACATACTCCACCCGGGTGTTCACCAAGTATGACCTTATTGGACTATTCTTATCTTGGGTAGCAACCCTCAAAGAATATCGGTCCACGAATACTTCTTTATTGAATGCACTACTACATTCTCAAGAAGTATCGGATGTCAGATGTTTACCAAATACTCCATTATTTATTCTACTGAAGACAAGAATGAGTGTCTATCTCTCCCTCTCACATAGGGAGGACATATCCACCAAACCAAGCTTGTCTTTTAAGTACCCAAGCTTCCTGTTTGGAAGTGATTTTGTCAATATGTCAGCTACCTGCTCATCAGTAGGAATATAATGAAGCTGTGGCACTCCATTTTGTACTAGTTCGCATACATAACGATATCTTTTTCTAATGTGTTTTGTCTTTCCAGTAAGGTCCATAGGTTTTTGAAATAAGTCACATAACAACTTCCTCAGCCAGTCTGCTTCTTTTCTTACTTCACAGGCTGCAACATATTCAGCCTCAGCACTAATTAAGGAAACATTATCTTTCTTTCTTCTTATCCATGAGATCATAGAGGATCCCAAACTAAAGCATCCACCAATAGTGCTTCTTCCATCTTGTTCATTTCCTCCCTAGTCAGAATCAGTGTATCCACTTAATTGGACATCATTGTTTCTTTCATATTTTAGGCAATAGTGGATGTGTTGGAAATGTTGTCATTGATGGCAAAAGAATTGGCAAAGGAATTGGCATCTGAAAAGAAAATAAAGGTCAGCAGAGAAGAACAGAGAAAGAGTCCATCTACAGAGAGCAGTATCAATCAAGGAGAAAATTTAATTCAGTAGGAAGGATATTTGAGTCCCTGTGGAATTAATTCATGTGTGAACATATGTATGCATCCTGATGGAGGATAATTGACATCCGTGATAAGTAAGAAACCCTTGAGGGGATTAATGGTGCTCTGTATGTAGATCAAGGAACCGATGCTAATACGGTTGACTGTGTATCCCAAACTGGTAGAAAATGGAGTTATATATATTCGTTGAATATAAGACTGAAGGTAAATTGGGATCAATGTTGGGAGTTGATCTCATAAGTGTTTGTGCCTTTATTGAATTGAGCAAGTGTAATACATGAACGTGTTCTTGATGAAGGAATTGTGAATCCCTGCAACCAACATGGAACTCGGTGACTGAAGTATGTGAATATAGGCTGTGAAACTTTCATTGGAACAACTCTTCGGAATTATGAATGGAACCTGGAAGGGAAGTGGTGGATCATAACAAAAGAAGCGCGATGGAACCTAAGGACGGAACCACGAAGGAGGAATAGTACAGGCGATTTCCGGTTTTCATCACACCGCTTTCGACGGGAAAGCGGTAACTGAGGAGGGGGGAGCGATTCCATAGATCGACCGACGCGTGTCCCCGAGTGACTTTTTAAAACCGCCTCCACTGCGTGCCATCACGCGTTAAAGCCCGACCAAGGATGTCGCGCGATATTGTTGTGCGCCATCGATCTAGAGGGGAGCCATCAGACGGTGTCCGTATGAGAAAGGTGCGCGAAGGATAACCGGTACGGTGCGAGTATGTGATTGGGTCGTTGGTTATATATTTATGTGGGCCCAGTTTAGATTATATTGATTGGGACATTTCAAATAAATGTTTGCGGGTTTATCCAAGGTTTGTTTAAATTAAATATAAGTTATGATGAAAATCGATTGGGCCATCATTTTGTATGTTATTCCAAAGTTGGTGGAATGAATAAACCTGGGGGTCGACATATGAAGGTCATTACTAAAGGAAGTTGATTGTGTGAAGTTGGCGAAATATGAAACATATGATGTAATAAACGTGGGTTAATATATGCACATAAACTTGGGGTCGATATATATATATGCCTTGGGGAGTTCATAACAAAAGGAGGAATTGGATTAATATCTCAATCTCAGATTGAGATATTAAAAAGCCTTAGTTTAATTAATTGCCTGACCAAGAAAATAGAACAATAAGAAGTTGTTTGGGGCTTGGGTAGACCCCACTAGATTATCTATTTGATCCCGTCCAGGAATACCATCAGCGGTTGGGTGGTTTTTAACTCATGGTATTAATAAAGGCTAAAACTATATAAGGAGAAGAGGAATATAGTACGACTGGTGCATGTAGAGGGGTTGATAACGAATAAATCTCTTTAAGAGATATCTGCATGATTGAACTCTGATAGATCTGAATCTATGATGCACCTGTGGATATGATGAAGGTTCAAGATCTCTATATCTATAAATGATGAATCTCTAGAAAGATCTGCAAAAGAAATGATGAAGACCTGTTGCAAGTCTGATGTACAAATTGAAGAAATTTGGTGAATCTGAGGGTTTAAGCCTTCAGTATGAGAGTGGAATTTTTCTGCCAGTAGAAGCTGGTGTTAAAATCAGGGGTTTGGAGCTCCCTTCCAGTAGTGACTGGAGAACTAGAGAAGGTTGTAGCCTTCTACAGGTGGCTGCCTGCGTGCTGGTATAAGTCTGCACCAGTACAAAATTGTAAGAAGTTTTCTTTATAATAAATATTGAAGACAGAGACGACAACAGCGGTGGTTTTCTCCCGAATTGGGTTTCCACCTTAAATACTGGTGTTCATGTGTTTTGCTTGTGTGTGATGGTTGATTCTGTTATTACTGCTCATGCTTACTTCTTACTAAATATCTGATGAATTGATGATGCAATAATCTAAGTAAAGAATTAAATGCATAAAAAGTAAAAAAAAATCTAGTCAGCACTAAATAGTGATTCACCCCCCCCCCCCCTCTCAGTATTTTTCCCAACAAGATGGTCCCTTGAAGATATCTCAAAATATTTTTTGCTGCTATCCAATGATATTTCCTTGGTTCTGTTTGGAATTGACTAAGAAAATTTACTGCAAAGCATATGTCTGGTCGTGTATTTACCAGGTACATCAGTGAGCTAATAAATTGTCTATATCTGGAAGGATCTACCGGACATGATTCAGAACTCCTTAGTATTTTCAAGTTTATGATCCTCGGAGTGGACATAGGTTTGCAATCCAACATGTCAAACTTATTTAGTACCTTCATCACATACTTACCTTGACCTAGATAAATTTCATTAGGTCCTTGCCAGAATTCTAGTCCCAAATATTAATGCATTAGTCCAAGATCCTTCATATCAAATTCTCCTGCTAGATGCTTATTTATTTCTTCAATATGAGCTTCTACACCAGTAAGGAGAAGATCATCTACATACAGAAGAATGATCACAGGTTCATCCTCTACTATCTTTACATATAGATTAGGGTCAGCAGAACATTTCTTGAATCCAAGTCTTTGAAGATAAGCATCCATCCTAGCATACGATGCTCTTGGAGCTTGTTTGAGACCATATAGTGCTTTCTTTAATCTGTATACATATGTCTCCTTATCCTTGACTTCGAAACCTAGGGGTTGTTTTATGTATATTTCTTCATCTATAGTGCCATTTATAAATGTAGTTTTGACATCCATTTGGTGGATGTTCCATTTCTCTGATGCATCCAAAGAAACTAGAGATTGAATTGTGGTGTATCTTGCTATAGGAGAAAAATTATCTTCATAATCAATTCCTTCAAGTTGAGAGAAACCTCTAGCTACAAATCTTTCTTTATATTTATCTATACTTCCATCAATGGCATGTTTGATCTTGTAGATCCACTTGGAAGTGACCACATATTTATACATGGGCCTAGACATGACTTCCCATACTCCATTCTTCATGATTGATTGATATTCTTCATTGATGGCATTCTTCCATTCAGATTTTTGAATAGCCTCTTCGAATGTAGTTGGTTGTGCTTCTATCAATTTTTTCATGTATGCGGCGTACCCGAAATATCTTTTGGGTTTCTTGCTTTCTCTAGATGTTCCTTTGGGTGCTTCATGACCTTCAACATCAAGTAATGTGGATCTCAACCAGTTAGGTCTTTTTCTTGTTTCAGGAATGGTTAATGGTTGAAGAGGATTGCTAGGACCTTCTTCTTCTTGATTGATTTCTTCTTGGATTTCATTTTCCTCATGAGTGGGAAATTCTTCATCTTCATATTCTATGGGAAGATCTCTTGATTTTTTAAAATCTATACTTTCATCAAATAATACATTGCGGCTAACTTCTATTCGATGACCATTATTTACATAGATCCTATATTATTTTGATGAGTTTCTATATGCAACAAAAAATCCTTTTATTCCAGAGGGATCCAACTTATTTCCTTTTTCTTTTGGTACATGGATATATAAAGGACATCCAAAAATTCGAAGGTGGTCTACAGATGGCTTATTTCTACTAAATACTTCTTTTGGAGTTTTATCATCAAGGGATCTGTGTGGACATCTATTTTTAATATACACTATTGTTTTAGTTGCTTCACCCCATAGGAATTTTGGCAGGTCTTGATCATGAATCATTGCTCTTACACTTTCTTCAATGGATCTATTTTTTCTTTCTACAACACCATTTTGTTCGGGATTGTATAGAACTATAAGCTCCCTCTTAATTCCTGAATCCTTAGAGAAGGAAATTAACTCTTTAGATCTATATTCACCACCGTTATCTGATCTTAATATCTTGATCTTTCTTTCTGTAAGATTTTCAATTTCAGCTTTGAATTCTTGAAATTTTGTAAAAAAATCATCCTTGGATTTTAGCAAATAAACCCAGGTCTTTTGGGAGTGATCATCTATAAAAGTGACATAGTCGAGATGACCTCCAAGATATTTATGGTGCATAGGACCACACACATCACAGTGAATTATATCAAGAATTTCTTTTAATCATGAAGCATTGCTTCCAAATGGTCTTTTGACATTTCTACCTAAGGCACATCCTTTGCAGATACCTTCATGATCTTATTTCAGTTTTTGGATTCCTTCTACAATGGAACTTAGGGAAGGAAGGATTTTGAAGTGGAAATGTCCAAATCTTTTATGCCATAGTTCACATGGACTAACTTCGATGTGAACTAAATCTTGAACTAAGGGGGTTCTTAATTTGTAAAGTCTTCCTTCTCGAATACCAATAGTTTTGGCTTGGTCTATATGAGAGTCTTCTCCCCGAACAACAAATTTTCCATCAATGAAAGCTACTCTATCTCCTTTGTCTTCTAAGCTTCAAATTGAAAATAATATATTTTGCAAACCTGGACCAAATAAAACATTGTTGATGTGAATGTTGCTGCCATATTCAAGTTTTATTGATATGGATCCAATGCCTTTTACGAGATAACTCTTGTTATCTCCAAGCTCCACAGAATAGGTGGACTTTCCTTTTGATAAGGTCTTCAATTGGTTTGGATTTCCAGTCATATTTCTTGAGGCACCACTATTGATTACCCAATTATATTTGTCTTGAAAAGTTCCGGATAGAGCTGAGAAAAGACCTTCATCTTTTTCTATAAATATCCTTTTAGAAGAAAAGAGGAAATTCCAGATTTTCTTGGACCTTTTCTTTAATTGACTTGCAATCCTTTTGATGATATTCATGATGCCCTTGACTACACCTAGCTTTGATACCATGTTGTAAATAATCAGTAGGGCGACATTTGATTAAAATTCCTTTGAAAATCTGTTGGCTTTATTGTCTTCCATACTTTACTGTAGGTTCCACACTGCTTCGTATATATTTACGTTGTCTATGCAAGTGTTGTCTCATATAGATATATACGTTGTCTTTCCAAATGCTGTCTCGTATGTATATATACACGCTATCTCATATATATATTTATATATACACTGTCTACACCAACTCTCTTTTCATTGTTTTGATATGTATTTGCAATGAATCGGTCCACGTTGATTTGTTCCATGATATCTCGGTCCTCACTGTCTTGGTCAACGATTGTCTTTATATGTATCCACACTTAATTTAATACCAGTGATCTTGATTAACTATGCTTCCTATGATAATTTTTTCTCTGCAATGTGTGTTCGATTCATTGTCCTTGAAACTGCCCACGTGAACCCATATATATATACAAGTTGATCCATTCCTTTCATTTAAGCTGACAGGAAATTTCCAACAGTCGAATTTCATTTTACTCGATGAGAGCCGACATGGTTTTTCCAAGTGTAACATAACGATTTAGTCACTCTTTTATAATTTACATAAAAAGAAAACATAAATATAAATTATTATGAAGACCTATCCTAGTTACCTTTTTCAACATAAAATATAGAATGATATTCTTCAACCACAATTATGGTACAATAAGATAGTCTCTTGCTTAGCTGCAACAATGGACATGATGATTGATCACATGACTCTAACTCAAAGATCTGTGGATGAGATTGCTAGTCTGTGACAACAAATTGAGGACCTTCAATTGTGTTGTGTAACCAGCTCCAAAAATAGAAGAAAAGAAATATCAACGCCTTAGAAATAAGCCACTTCGAGGGGGAAACCTCCAATACATTACATAAATGAACAATTCTTGGATGATACAATTTACAAAACCTCCTTTCTATATGTAGGAGTCCATGTGGCCATAATGTAATCCTAGTGGGCCACAATGTAATCCTAGCCGACCTAACAATAATAATTTAAGGGCACAATAATAACAAAATGGGGGTTACAAGGGTACAATAATAACAATAAGGGGTTACACTAACAATAATAAGGGACTATACTAGTGATATAGGGACCTAACATGCCCCTCTCCTTCAAAAAAGTGTTGTCCTCAACGCTTGAGTAGCTCCGGGTGCTTCTGTATAAAATTCTCATCCTCCCATGTAGAATCTTCAGTGGGTAAGTTCTTCCACTCGATGAGATACTCTGAAATTGATCGATTCCGTAGCTGTCGAGTTCTTGTTTCCATGACTGCTTCAGGTTCCAATATGATTTTTCCTTCCTCATCAAGTTCTGGCAATATTGTTTGAACCGGAATATTTTCACCTATAACCTTCTTTAAGCATGAAACATGGAAAACTGGATGTACTCGCGAAGAAGCAGGAAGCTCCAATTTGTATGCCATAGTACCAATCTTTTGCAACACTTTGTAAGGACCATAGTACTTTGGCGATAATTTATTATCCTTCTTTGCTTGCTTGAGGGACATTTGTTTGTATGGTTGTAGCCGTAAAAATACCCAATCTCCTACATCAAAACTTCTCTCGCTACGATGTTGATCTGCCTGTCGTTTCATTCGATTTTGTGCCAAATTCAGGTTATCCTTTAAGAGTTGGAGAACTTCTTGCTGATGCTCGATGTGATCTTCCACTGCTTGAACCTTCGAATTTTCCCTTAAAGATGATGTGATCGATGGTGGATGATATCCACAAAGTGCCATAAATGGGGTCATTTTTGCTGCAGTATGGAAGGAAGTGTTATACCACCATTCAACAAGAGGTAACCACTTGACCCATTGTGTTTGTTTATCAGATACAAAACAACGAAGATATCCTTCCAAACATTTATTTACTATCTCAGTTTGACCATTAGAATGAGGATGATAAGATGAGCTATGAGCTAATTGAGTACCCAAACAAGAAAATAACTCCATCCAAAAATTTCCAGTAAAAATGGGATCTCTGTCGCTCACAATAACCCTTGGGCTTCCATGTAGCTTTTGAATTCTGCCCATAAATGTAGTAGCAACTGTACTTGCTTTAAATGGATGAGATAATGCACAAAAGTGTGCATACTTGGTAAGTCTATCAACTACTACCATGATGACACTCTTTCCTTCGGACTTAGGTAAACCTGTGATAAAATCCATTGAAATCTCCTCCCAACGTTGACTTGGAATGGATAAAGGTTGTAGAAGACCTGGGGTCTTAATTGTCTCAACTTTATTCTGCTATCAAACCAAACATTCCGCCACAAACTTTTGAATATCAGATTTAAGGCCATCCCAAAAAAAAATCTTTCTTCACCCTGTGGTAAGTTTTTAAAAATCCTGAGTGTCCTCCTAAAGGAGAAGTGTGCAATTCCAGAAGAATCTTTTGTTTTAGTTGGGAATTTTTACAAATATATAAGCGATCTTTGTACCATAAGGAATCATTTTTCCAACTAAATGTATCAGATGTACTAGGATCTTGCTGCAACTTTTGAATGAGTGTCCATACATCTTTGTCCTTCTTCCATTCATCTCTTGCTTCGGTTATCCAATCTGGTTGGATAACAGAAATGGCACAAAGAAATGCTTCCACCTCTTCATTCTTTCTTGAGAGTGCATCTGCAACAACATTAAGCTTTCATTTTTTTTAGATTATTTCAAAATAATAACCCAAAATTTTTGTGACACATTTTTGCTGCTCTTGTAATTTTGATAGATCATTTTGCAATTCTTCATCTTCATGAGTCATAGTAGAGCCTTATGAAGGCTTAATAGCTGCTGAATTATTTTTATGGGGCATATTTTAGAACCCAATACTGATATCCATTCTAAAATATGCCCTTGGAATCAATTCAAATTGATTCTTCAAACAAGACTTATGTAATTTAGAAAAAAATACACACCTTTTTCTTGCTTTTGAGGAGCTCGATATTGAAATTGGATTATCTCTGTGATTGCAACACTTCAATATCTAAATTTTGGTACCAACATAGCCCTATAAGTTATCTTTTGAATGCCATAGGTCTGGCCTGATTTGGATTCTCCAAGACAAATTTGTGTCCAATCTCCCACAATGACCTAATTATGGACTCGTTCAGTAGAGAGAAATTGTACAACTTGCCATGTCTCACTGTTTCGTCCTTTGTCTCTGAAATTAACAGCCAAGAAACTAAATTCCGTGTACTTGCGACCAATTTTTATAGCACTCCAATCCGATGCCCAGAGAGAGAGTTATTGAACTTTTCCCACGATCACCTCTTTGAGATGAAATTTAGGAGCCTGAAAAAGCACTACCTTCCACAGATCATATCTCCAAAAATATTGCGAACCAAGCTCTGAAATTTTTTGAAAATTTTCCTTGGGATTTCAGCTTAGCTCGATATGAATTTTAGATTCTGAACCTTCGTAGAAAAATTTTTATAGCGCAAATGCCATGATGACCTGTTTAGGAGCATGAAAAAATGCCTAACTTCCACAGATCATATCTCCGAAAATATTGCGAACCAAGCTCTGAAATTTTTAGAAACTCTTCCTCAAAATTTCGGCTTCGCACATTAAAAATTTCAGCTTTTGAAACCACGTAGAAAAACGTTATAGAGAAAATTCCACGATGACCTGTTTGGAGCAGCGAAACCATAGAATCCAAAGCTCTGATACCAAATGTTGTGTAACCAGCTGCAAAAATAGAAGAAAAGAGATATCAACGCCTTATAAATAAGCCACTTCGAGGGGGAAACCTCCAATACATTTCATAAGTGAACAATTATTTGATGATACAATTTACAAAACCTCCTTTCTATATATAGGAGTCCATGTGGCGATAATGTAATCTTAGTGGGCCACAATGTAATCCTAGCCAACCTAACAATAATAATTTAAGGGCACAATAATAACAAAATGGGGGTTACAAGGGTACAATAATAACAATAAGTGGGTTACACTAATAACAATAAGGGACTATACTAGTAATATAGGGACCTAACAAATTGACCCTAAGCCAAAGGTAGTCAAATTCCCCTTCCACTGGAGATTCTATAAGTCATTCGATATTGGAAATTCCTTACCTTAATGCACAAGTCATTGTTCAAGATAGGAAATAAATTCACAGAGTTACTGTTACTCCATATACTTAGAATAGAAGGTATGCAAAATCTTGCAAGATAATAAGTATTTTTTGGAAGATACATACCACTAGATACTCTAGTAATGCAATATATTTAGTATGGGTTTTCTTTAAAATCAGCTAAATGAAAATAACTATATATTCTAGGTTTATTCAATAAATTTTGTAAATTTTGTTGTATGGTTGCACTCCAAATTCATATTTTAATATGAAATATATTTCTTGCTATAGTTTAAAAGAAATTTTGCTATATTTTGATGATCTAAAGTGTTTATTCCATACTCACTGTTTAGGCATCTTCTTGTGAATTTTCTTCCTTTCATACTTATAATGTGTATCACTTAGAGAAATTGCATGAAATGTATGCCTCTCCTATTGACGAAGAACAAAATAGTATTCATTGTGTCATGTGTAGCTTGAAAGTTATGCCCCAGATATCCATAGCTAATATTTTGTGTGTATGTTTGTTTCATTTCCCTAGTTATTATGATAATGCATGGTTCAAATAAAATGTCAAAAATAACATCACCACAAGATGAAATTATCTCTATAATTATTTTCTAGAAAGGTATACAAATGGTTACTCAGTATTTCGTGTATGCTTGGAGCCTTTTACACAGTCCTCTGTCGGCCCATCAGTAATAATTGAAATATCTAAATCAAAGACTATATAAAAATTTCTCGAGCATTGAAAAACTATCAAGTCACAAAATCAACTTAAATCTATTGGCAAGAAAATACCTTCAGCACAATTTGGGCTTCCAACAAGCTCTCTGGTTTCAATGGTAGGGAAACTAGATTTTGCAGCTTCGATGTCTGTCAATGTACTTGGTTTGAAAGTTAGTTCATTATTATTTATCATATTGTGATGATTAAGAATGAAGTTCAATGGAATCTTCTAAATAATCTATTCCTTGTGTATTTATGCAAGAGGTGATGATAAGCTAAAATATTGTGTTCGATCTGTTGAGAGCGACTTAGCTATTCCTTGTCCTGATAAGTCGGATAGATTTGTAAATAGTTCAGACGTAGATGGAAATAGAGAATTATTGTCCAACATCGTAATATAGCTCTGCAATATGAAGGGAAATATGATTAGTTGGGATATTCAATTATCTCAATTACCATCGGAATGCATGTATACTAAAAGGAAAGCATCTTTTAATTCATCATAATAATCTATACCTTTTCAAAGAGGCTCTCCAAGTGTTTTGAAAGGATAGAACCAAAACCAAAAAACTGTTGCTTTGTAGGCCACATCTGAAAAAAAAAATTCTTCCATAATCTCAATAAACAAAATATGTGCTATATATAATGCTTTGCAGGAATCTTATTTCTATGATTGAATCTAATATTATTATAGTATATTAATTGGAACGAAACGACAAAGTCCGGTTAAAAATTTAAGTTCCAAAAATCATATGACGTAGAATATGTAACATCTAAAATTTCAGCTTGTGATATTTACACAGTTATTCTGTGAACCTAAACTTCCAAAGGAATGGTTTGGTATCTAGTGCTTAAAATTACTAATTTATTAAATTTGATCGATGATGTCGAAAGAACACAATATATTCTTCAATAAACTAATATGGGTTAACACCATAAGTGACAAAACTATATCCTTACAAGAATGGAAATAGAAACAACAGAGTATTTCACTATTGACTCCTATCTCAAACAGAACAAGGGAGCTTTAGCTAATAGGCTAGTAGTAAATAAAACCAAATGAGGCTTACCTCTGACTTGCATGAAGGAAATTTGTAAACTGTTGGGGATATTCATGTATCACATGTGGAGCTTCTTATAGTACCATATTCTCAAATATAAAACTTTATTTTTCGAAAAAATCAACTCCAAAATGAAGAAACAATGTCTCAGGCACTGCATAAGAACATAGTGTGGCCACAATGCATGACAGTTTCTGTTATTTGTAGGAATATGGTGTCTACTAAGTTATATGAGAGATACATGAAAAAATCTAACATTTAATGTCTCAAGTCATACCTTCAATGAAATTAAGATGCATTTTACAAGAATTACAATCTAGGAAGACTAGCTGAAAATTTATGAGCTTTAAAAAGGGTTCTGAGCACAAACACAAAAAATTCTAAGACAAATTAATCATCAATATATTGGTGATTTAACAAGAAAATACCTTTTCATATGAAAGGCTCTATTGGACAAAATACATATTTCCCATCCAGTGAAAATGTATACTCCAATGTTGAACTTCCACATGCGCATAGTAGATAAGAGACATTAATCATATCAAATGAAAGAATACATATGCAAAACCTGGGCCATAAAATGGATGTGAAAGAAAAACTTTTAGATATGGTTTGAAAAATCTTGTACACTCTCTTCATGTTGAAGATGAAACTATTTGCATCCTTACCAGAGTATATGTTATTTAAATTAACTATTCATAAGAAGAAATGCATTTGAAACCTTTCCAACAACCAGGGTATGAACATCAATAATCCATGTTAGTAGAGAATCTAAAATCGTCCTAAAAAATACAAGAATTCCATTTCAAATGCAACTCTAAGTACTTAAAAAACAAATAGCTTCCTAAAATCATATAATATAGCAAGCCACACTGCTTTGGATCACTTGCAACTTATGAAATCAACTCTATCATATAATAAGATCACATTTATCATTACTCGAAACAACAAGGTTAATATTCTAAACTGGGTCTCCTACTTTCAAGTTCTAAGAACTCTCAAGACAACTCATTAGGTAACGAAGCGATCACTCTCACTAAAGGGATCTTGAGGAAAGGTTGGGGTGATTTCATCATTTAATCTCATGAGAAACTATGGTTTATGAACTAAATCCAATTTCCACTTATTAACAAATGTTAGCTTCTCTCATATTAGTATTCAAGTGCGGGTGCGGATATGCAAGGATGTGACCCCATCTCATTCGCATGTGACAATTAACCATTATCCTATCTATGGAATTCTCCATTTTGTTTTCATAGTGGAAAGGTGGGTCGATTTAGCATTTCTAAGATGAAATTTAGGATAGCTCTTGTAGTCTCTTTAGCCAAAGTCGAACCCATATACTATCTTTGTTTTGGTGAAGAAATCCCATATTCAAGGATGCTGAGGAGAGTGAGTGAACTCTTTAAAGGCATGAAGAGACTATCTAATGTCATAGAGCCTCTCTTTTCTTAGTGACCTCCAAGGCCACAAAAATGAACATCAGTGTGTTACACTGAATGTGACAATTATGAATCTTTCTATCCAACAAAGGAAGAAAATGTATGTTTTGGAATCAACGTGTAGTGTGCTTAACAACATGGTCATCAACCTTGATAACTATGCACACTTCACAACCTCAAAACATAGACTTTCAATCAACTTTGTTTATGTACATATTAAAAGAGGAGGAGATAGTATATTAGATGAAAGATGACATGGGCATCAAACAACATAATTCTCTTCCTTCAAATTTTGGTCAAAAGGAAGCTAACAACCTCCATGTGTTTCACTAATCCTCATGTTTTTCAAAGTAATTAGTTGTCAATTTTAAGTAGTATAGTTAAAAGAATAGCTAGGATATAATAATAGTAGACACTAAGTAAACTCTATTTTGTGACTCATGAGTTTCCAATTTGTATGATACTCTACAAAAATGTTATCAGAACCGGAATGGAGTGGTCAAAAATACTTGATCCAATCAATTCGAAGGAAAAAATAGTTTGAACTGGCCTATATTCATATAAATAAACTCTATGAGGAACCGAAGTCAGATTCAACCATCCAACATTATAATCCCCATGCTCCACATTTATTATCCATGACTTCTAAAGTTAGGAGAGTTGGGCCTCTTAGACTTGCACCCTCCCAGATTATGCAACCAAACCCCCTAAATGCATGTAATTTTCCCGAGGGAATACCATCTGCTAGTGCAATGTCCCTTTCCAAGTTTTTGATGAGTTGCATGGGGAGCTTAACAACAATCATTGTTAACAACATGTCAGTTGAGTCAAGAAAATTTTCAACTGAGTCAAGAATAGTCAGTAAGATATTAATCTAAAAAGATGATATGTATCCATAGAACTCTCATCCCAATAACAAATGTTGTCAAAACTAAAGTTGTGCAGCCAAAAAAAAGTTCCATTGTGCAATCTAAAGCCTGAATTAATAAGTCCCATTAGGGGAATTTTGAGGTCTAAAATGGGCCTCCTAAGAAAAATGTAAAATCAAAATAAAATTTATAAGAACCAATAGGATTCAATATGATGATGTCAACCATGGGGGAAGATTCACCATTTTTAAGTAAAAGGGTAAAAAGATAAAAAAAATTAAAAAAATAATAAAACTACTTTTTCAACTCATATTTTCAACTTATCTCCCAAATTTTTTACTCAAATTTTGAGTGGGAGTACTATTTGGATGCAAAATTTAATTCCTCATCCAAGAAGTACCCATGTTTCATACTTTCGATGGACCCTGCTATGCAAAAAATGAGAAATACATGAAAAACATGATTGCAACAATCATGTTTTTGAACTATTTCTCATTTTCTGTGTAGTAGGGTCTATCGAAAGTATGAAACATGGGAACTCATTGGATGAGTAATTAATTTCGTCATCCATCGAGTACTCTCACTCGAAATTCAAGTAAAAAATTTGGGAGATAAGTTGAAAATACGAGTTGAAAAAGTAGTTTTTCCTTTTTTCCCTCTAAAATTTGATGACATAATCAAATATTATTTTATTATTTCCTCTATTATTTTATAATTTCCTTAGGATGCCCATTTTAGACCTCAAAATTCCCTTAATGAAAGCTCATAAAAACATTGATTCAAATGCCTTCCATTGCAGTGAAGCTAAGAAAGTTGCACCAATAACCAGAAAGAAGGATGATGTGCCCAAACGAAGAAATGAGTCTATGCCTTTGAGACAACAGTCCAGCGAAATTTTGAAAAGTAGCAGGAATTAACGTCCCAAAACGAAAAAACCATGTGAAATGTATTCTGAAACCTATGAACAATAAAGTCTCTTACCTGTAAAATAGTCGCATTGAATGTTGATAATATAGGCTTCTGCTGCTAGATACATTTTGAAGCTTCTCTAAACAAAGTAGATGGACATGAAAAATTTTTCTTGTAAATTTTTATTCCCATCCCCATATAGATATTGGGAAATGACATGCATCACATTCTCCATGTTTCTTGCATCTTAGAGTGCTAAGCATTGGTGGCTCGAGTAGGGAAATTTATGTCTCTGTTGCAACTATCCACATTCATCAACCTTTCCTCACACTCCCTTTCATCACCTGAATTAGTTACATCACCATCCGCAATAGTTATTTTCCCTCCATTTTCTTTGTATGTACTTATTTTGACTTGGAAGAAGTTAGTTTTGTACCCAAATTTTGTCTGGATAGGGAAGTCCTTCCCTTAGAAATGTTGGATTCTACAGGTATTGCACCCTATTTACAATCTCCCCCAACTCTGGAAATCTATGATTTATTCCTATAAACATTTATCTAATTGTATGGGAAATCAGTATTCTACGAATTCACATTGTTGTTTCCAGATCCTTCTATATGATTGAAGTTTCATACCTTGAGCCCATTTTTCTTGAGGGCATGTCAGTTGACACAATCTTCACGCCTACGATGAAACCAACGATTAAGCCTACAATGGAACATCATTTGTATTGAAATTCAGGCATAAAAATGTTATTACTGGTGATTATGTTAATGATTTGGTTGATATATTTTAAAAATTGAAATTGGAGAGCAAACTGCAAGAAGTGAAGCCTACAATGCAGGAAAAAGGAAAATTGGGATCTATGAAGATAAATTTCAAAATGATATGAATATAGTGAAATCAATTCTTCCTCGGTATGATGACCCTTTAAAGTAGGCACAGGTAACTATAGGTCAAATTTGAGGTATAAATGAAGAAGCCCAAAACAAACTAGATGAGATATGTAAGAGGTTGTAAGGTGAAGCGGAAAAAACAACTATTTAATAATGTCGAGTTTAATGACTATTATATGTAGCATGCATATGAAACTAGATGTGCAGAGGAAGTTGTCCAAAATTTCTTGTGCATGTGCAATGATTATTGTATGGAAGAAATTGCGCAAACGTGTTTGTGTGTGCGCAGAGGTATTTGTATGGAGGATGCGCATGCAAAGAAAAAATGCATGTGCCCGGAGCTTTGTCTATGCTAAAATATCATCTGGGATCCAGATATATTAATAACAACTTGGAATGTCAATAAATGACTGAAAAGAGTTATTGAATACAAAAGTAGTTGTGCAGGGAAAGATGTGTAGAGGTATTTCACTATGGAGAGATTTCACTCTGCCAAAAATATATGCAAGGAGAATCAATTAATTAGCTATAAAGGAAGGGACTATGTTGCATGACAACTATTATCCTTGTTAAAATATATTATTCAAAATATATGGTTTAATAATATAATTTGTTTACAAAAAAAAAAAAAAAAAAAATTCAAAGAAGGCATTACAAAAATGTAAAACATAAGTTTGTAAGGATTTGTATGCATCAAATACTTGATGAAAAAAACACCTTAAATTTAGGTGAGTAAGTAAAAACATTTGGGTAAACTAGTTACTAGCAAGGCCATATAAATTCAACATATATTAAATGCTAATACCTATCAATTACTAACAATTGCTCCAATAAAACTTACACCTTTTGATGGCAGAACACCACCTTCTGATATGAAATGATGTCGCAGAAAAAAAGAAAAAAAAATGAAACAAATAATATCAATATTTAGAACTCAAAATTTTATCAATTAAAGAGCTTGAGACTTTTCCCCCTTATTACCTGGCCCAAAGAAATTAAATTCTAATTTATATTTATATAAGGTAAGATGTAGAATTTCTCAAGAAATAATTTCTCTCCTTTATTTTTGAAGGAAGTTGACAAAAAAGCTCTCTATTTTATAAGATTACTCTCTAATTATACAATTTTTAGAACTCTTCATAATATTAGGATCCTAATTTCTAAATAGCTTTAGTTTCGATTACGTACTTTTATATAATTTTTACATTATCTAGAACTTTTAGAGACTTACTGGACTTAGAAAATTACATTTTGAAGATAATCGTGAGATGCTCCTACATTAGACTCACTAGTTACCAAAATTTAACAAACTAGTGTCCATGAGTCTCCCTATTACCTTGATTCCATACTTTATGTTGTTGTTTTCCACAACCTTGCTCAAATAATTCCTTTTAGACAAATGTATTTTATTGTCAATTGTCCTATTTACCTCATTCTACCACCTCCCAAGGATATTTATCATAGGCTTCCATAATTGATCAGAATTTGGATCAGGGCCTAAAATTAGCTAAAAATTCAAAGTGCTCAGAAATGCTTCAAAAAAGGAAAAAATCATGGAGCTCATCGCCAATATTCCAACGCAACATGTTTGATAAAATTATGAGTTCGTATGAGTGAGTTGTGACATGTTTTTCGCTTTCCAAAACAGGTAAGAAATGGGTAGAACAGGTACAAGGATGATGTGGCAACACACTCAACAAAATGGAATCTTCAAGAATATTTCTAAGGTTTCTGCCAATGAGGCTGTCACAAGTGGAATTCTCAGATTCGACAGTTTAGTGTATGCAGGGGTCAATTTCCTAATCTTTTTCAGGTTGAATTGTATTTTTATTTATTTAATTATGATTTAATATTAAATATATATATTTATATATATTATGTAATATATTATATTATATGTTTTAAAACTATTAGAAAATTAAATATTACAGAGCAATGAAACACATAAAATATGCGGAAAACACAAGCACAAAAACACATAAAACCAGAGAGACACAAATATACATGGTTCAGCCAGTTTGGGCTACATCGACCCTGAACAGCCAGTCCTTCCTTTCTATTATCCAAAAAAATGAAGAGACACAACCTACAGTAGATCCGCTGTAATATCCTTTGTTCTCCCTCACATTCTCCCAATCTGTTTCTTGCTCCGAGAATACACATACAATACACAGTCACAATACAATACCCTCATACAAGCGAGGGGTTGCCTTTTAGGGAAAAAAACCTAAACTAAAATAACTTCTACCATCATATCATCTGCCTAATCAACAGCCCAGATTGACTAGAAATTACTATATTTTTACAAGGCAATTTTACATATGTTTTTAGCTTCGGGGGCATTGCCCCCAAAACCCCCCACCAAGGGGGGGCTCCATAAAGTTGCAGCCACCCCCCCGCTGGAACCCCTAGACAGCGTTTAATTTTGGGCGGCGTTGCCGCCCCATTAAGGTGTAGGGTTTCAATGATGTGATAAAAAATAAACAAGATAATCAGGCTCCACACCCAACAATCTCCCACTTGGAGACTGATTGTAGCAATTGCACCGATGCTTCATTTTCTGGAAAATGACTCCTCTTTTGACCTGGTTGTTTCTCATCTTGATCGTCATTCTTGAAGACCAATTGAAACTGAGCATAATCTCAGTTTCTCCCTGGTTACAACTTTTTTTAGAATATCTGCAGGATTCTGGCTAGTGTGTAGGATTCTCACTATCCATCTTCCAATACTAACCGTATGAAATGGTACTTAAGTTATACGTGTTTAGTACTGGAATGAAATGCTGAGTTCTTTGCAAGATAAATGGCACTTTGGCTATCACTATATAAAGTGCCCATATCATGCTTCTTACCCAATTCATCCATAAAACTTTGTAACCAAATCATTTCTTTACTAGCCTCTATAGCAGCAACATACTCTGCTTTTGTTGTTGAAAGTGCAACAATACTTTGGAATTTTTAAACCCAACTAACAACTAATCCACCTTTAAGACAAATGTATTTTATTGTCAATTGTCTTATTTACCTCATTCTACCACCTCCCAGGGATCTTCATCATATGCTTCCATAATTTATCAGAATTTGGTTCAGGGCCTAAAATTAGCTAAAAATTCAAAGTGCTCAGAAATGCTTCAAAAAAGAAAAAAAGCGTGGAGCTCATCACCAATATTCCAACGAAACATGTTTGATCAAATTCTGAGCTCATATGAGTGAGTTGTGACATGTTGTTCACTTTCCAAAACAGGTAAAAAATGGGCAGAACAGGTAAAACGATGATGTGGCAACACACTTAGAAAAATGGAATCTTCAGGAATATTCCTAAGGTTTCTACCAATGAGGCTGTCACAAGTGGAATTCTCAGATTCGCCAGTTTAGTCTATGCAGGGGTCAATTTTCTAATGTTTTTAAGGTTGAATTGTATTTTTATTTATTTAATTATGATTTAATATTAAATATATATATTTATATATATTATATAATATATTATATTATATGTTTTAAAACTATTAGAAAATTAAATATTACAGAGCAATGAAACACATAAAATATGCGGAAAACACAAGCACAAAAACACATAAAATTTGAAAGACACAAATATATGTGGTTCACCCAGTTTGGGCTATGTCCACCCCGAACACCCAGTCCTTTCCTTTCTATTATCCAGCAAAATGAAGAGAAACATCCTACAGCAGATCCGCTGTAATATCCTCTGTTCTCCCTCACAGTCTCCCAATCTGTTTCTCACTCCGAGAATACACATACAATACACAGCTGCAATACAATACCCTCATTCAAGTGAGGGGTTTCCTTCTAGGGAAAAACCCCCTAAACCAAAATAACTTCTACCGTCATATCATCTACCTAATGAAGGGCCCAGATTGACTAGAAATTACTATATTTTTACAAGGCAATTTTACATCTGTTTTTAGCTTCAGGGGCGCTACCCCCGACATCCCCCGCCAGGGGGGGCTCCATAAATTCGCAGCTGCCCCCCCACTGGACTGCCTAGACAACGTTTAATTTCTAGCGGCGTTGCCACCCCATTAAGGTACATGGTTCCAATGCTGTGATACAAAATAAACAAGATAATCAGGCTCCACACCCAACAATCTCCCACTTGGAGACTGATTGTAGCAATTGCACCGCTCCTTCATTTGTTGGACAATGACTCCTCTTTGGACCTGGTTGTTTCTTATCTTCATCGTCATCCTTGAATACCAATTGAAATTGAGAATAATCTCAGTTTCTCCCTGGTTACAACTTTTGTTAGAATATCTGCAGGATTCTGGCTAGTGTGTAGGATTCAACTGTCCATCTTCCAATACTGACTATATGAAATGGTACTTGAGTTGTATGTGTTTAGTCCTGGAATGAAATGTTGAGTTATTTGCAAGATGAATGGCACTTTGGCTATCACTATATAAAATGCCCATACCATGCTTCTTACCCAATTCATCCATAAACCTTTGTAACCAAAACATTTCTTTACTAGCCTCTATAGCAGCAACATACTCTGCTTCTGTTGTTGAAAGTGCAACAACACTTTTTATTTTTGAAACCCAACTGACGGCTATTCCACCTATAGTAAATACATATCCTGTAGTGCTCCTCCTGTTATCTCTATCACCTACCATATTTGCATCAACATATCCCTGTAGAGGAATTTTTGAACCACCAAAGCATAATGCTTGATTTGTGGTACCTCTCAAATATCTGAGAATCCATTTTACTACCATCCAATGTTCTTTTCCTGGATTGTTCATGTACCTGCTTACGACTCCCAGTGCATGTGCAATATCAGGCCTTGTGTAGACCATTACATACATTAAGCTTCCAACTGATGATGCATATGGAACTTTAGACATATAGTCCATTTCTTCTTCGGCCTTTGGGCACATCTCCTTACTAAGTTTGAAATGACTAGCAAAAGGTGTACTAACTGGTTTTGCATTCTGCATATTAAATATTTTCAACAAATTTTTTATGTACTCATTCTGAAACAACGTTAATTTGCGATTTTTCTTGTCTCTATTTATTCTCATACCAAGGATTTGTTTTGCAACTCCCAAATCCTTCATTTCAAATTAATTTTCCAATTTTCTTTTGAGCACATTTATTTCCTGCAAGTTAGACCCTGCAACAAGCATGTCATCTACATAAAATAACAATATAATATAGCTTCCATCATTTTTCCTTTTCAGATAAACACAATGATCAGAGTGACATCTAGTATAACCTTGTTCAAACACAAACTTGTCAAATTTTAGATACCATTGCCTTGGATCCTGTTTTAAGCCATACAAGCTCTTCTTTAACCTGAACACTAATTTTTCTTTCCCTTTGACTTCATATCCTTCTAGTTGCTACATATAGATCTCTTTCTCCAAATCTCCATGGAGAAATGTTGTCTTTACATCTAACTGTTGAAGATGTAAATCTTCCACTGCTACAAGACTTAAAATAGTTTTGATTGAAGTCATCTTAACAACAGGAGAAAATATTTCATCAAAATCAATACCTTTCTTCTGTGCAAACCCCTTCACCACAAGTCTAGCTTTGTACCTTTGTTTTCCTCCATCTTCTTCCTTCAGCCTGTAAACCCATTTATTCTGCAATGTAGTTTTATCTGCAGGAAACCTGACTAAGTCCCAAGTCTGGTTATGCATTAAGGAGTCCATCTCTTCTTCCATGGATAGATCCCACTTCTTCCTGCTTTCAACCTACATTGCTTCTTCATAATATTCAGGTTCACCAGAATCATTCAACAATAAATAATATAATGAAGGAGAGTATCGTTCATGGGGTCTACTTATCTTGGTAGACTTTCTAACACCCCTTTCAGGTGTTTGAGGTGCGTGTTGCTGTTGTGGTGGTTGTTGTTGTTGTGGCTCTTGATTATTATTATTTTCAGGCATATTTACCTTTTCTGTGATCTCATCAAGAGCTGTGTATTCTTTGTTTTCTTTTTCCTGTTTCTTTTCCCGCATCTGATTCTTATACAATACCTTTTCATTGAATATTACATCTCTGCTCCTAATGATTTTGTGATTTTCATAATCATATAAGCGATAACCAAAATAATTAACACCATATCCAATAAAGGTACATTTCTTTGATTTTGCCTCAAGCTTTGTTCTATTTTCTTTATTAATATGGACAAAGGCCTCACAACCAAAAGGCTTTAAAAAAGAGTAGTTTACCTTTTTACCTGTCCATGCTTCCTCTAGAATACCACCATCCAAAGAACTTGAAGGCCCTCTGTTTATTAGATAAACAACAGTATCTATAGCATCTGCCCAAAATTGTAAAGGCAATCTTGCATGCAATCTCATGCACCTTGCACGCACCATGATTGTTCTGTTCATCATTTCTGACACGCCATTTTCTTGTGGTGTTCTTGGAAATGTCTTCTCTCTACGAATTCCATGCTCTAAAAAGTACCTATCAAACTATTTTCTACAATATTCACCTCCATTATCTGATCTCAGACACTTCAACTTCTTTCCTGTCTCAATCTCAACCAAATCTTTCCATTTCTTGTAAGTATCAAATACATCATATTTATTCTAAATATAATAAATCCAATTTTTTCTAGTTACATCATCAATAAAAGTAACATAATAACGAGAGCCACCAGGAGATGATACCTGAGCTGGTCCCCATACATCTATATGCACAAGCTTTAATTTTTCGCTCTTCTTTTCTTTCCCAACTTTGAGAAATCTGACTCTATTCTTTTTTCCAGAAATACAATTCTCACAGAAATCAAAATCAACATTCTTCAAACCCGACAACAAATTTCTTGAGTGAAGAACCTTCATCCCCTTCTCAGTCATGTGTCTGAGCCTATGATGCCATAATGTTGCATATGCTCCTTTGGAAGTTAAAGCATTAACAGAGTTAGAAATACCATTGCATAAATACAATGTACCAACCTTTTCTCCTTTTTCTATTACCAGTGCTCCTTTGGTGACGTTCTAAGTTTTATCTGTGAAAGTTGTCACACAACCTTCACTGCCTAAATTCCATGTTGAAATCAAATTTTTCTTCAGAGCTGGAGCATGCATTACCTCCTTTAATAGCCATTGGTTTCCATTCTATTGTTTTACAAGAACCTTACCCATTCCAACAATTTTGCAGGGTTTATCATCACCCAAATGGACTTGTCCAAAATCTCCTTGAACATAGTCATGAAAATATTTCTTATCAGGTGTGGCATGGAATGAGGCCCCTGAATCTACAACCCAAGAAACAATAACATTTTCGAAAGAAAGAATCAAAGCATCTTGTAACACATCACCTGTCAGATTTGCTTCATGATTGTTTTCTTGCTGTGTGTCTCCTTCTTTTCCCTTCCAAGATCTACAGTCTTTCTTTAGGTGTCCTTTCTTTTCATATTTCCATCACACTATCCTCAATCTAGGCTTGGATCTGTCTTTCCTTGATTTACTACGATATCCTGAGAACTTAACAATTTTCGCAATATTTTGATTTCTGCGATTTTGTAACTCGCAACCAAATCCCTGTCGCAACTAGAAAAATTTAATGTTTAACAATAAAATTATTCCTTATCCTATGCGATCTCCGATATCTGTCGCTTCACATCACAATATCAAAAATTTAAATTTTATCGCAATGCAAATAAAATAGCTTACCATCCAGTGTCTTTAAACATAAAAAATAAAATCTCTGAAGTGTGAAATACCTCTAGGTGCGATTTAAGTTCCAATGTTGATCTCGCCCATTGTTAACAATGGAAAATCGTACAATAAAAGGAGACATTACTAAATGTTAGGTAGAAGGATTTACAGGGCTGAAATACATTAGAGAATATGGAAGCATTTAAAAATCTCTAAGGCCTGAGGAAAAATCAAATTTGAGATAGTCATAAATTCTTTTGTGCGCAAAATCCTTCGATAAGCATGCCTTTGCGCGCCTTTTGACCCAAAAAGTGCTCAATATTGTGAGTGCCATAAGTCACTTTCCTGGACCATAAAAATCACACTCCAGGACATTGATTCCACACTTGAAGCCACCTAAGAAAAGCCACCCAATCCTCCTTAGGACATCAAGGGAGAGCACAATGGAATAAATGTGGCACATAGTGGAATCACCCCCCTCTCTTGGACCACCATCAATAATGTACCAAGAGAGGGAAGGAGGATTTTAATTCTCCTATAAAAGGCCACCAAGAGATGAGAAACTTGAGAGCACATTGTTATGTTGGCCAAAATTTCCCCAAGTAATACCAGTACTATGTGATCCGCAGTAGAGATAGAGGGGAATTAGTTGTTGGCCATCCAACAACTCTAGTCCACCATAGTAGAGAGAGGGAGACTTTGTACCAAGGTAGCTCGAAAGTAAAGACATCCTTGCATCAGGACTGAGAACCCCAAGTTCTAAGCGCCCCTTGGAAAGTGGGTTAAAGTTTCATCCTCATTTCCTACCAGCACCCAATAAGAGGGGACGTAAGCACTGCCGTTTGGACTATTAAAGTTGTTTTCCTCTATTAAGAGCTTTTTTGTTATTTGTTTTAGTTTTAGTTTAATTTTTATGTTTGAATATGCATGTTATTTCTCTATCTAGTATGTTTATGTTCTAGCATGTTCCACTAACTTGCCTGACTCCATATATTTTCTTCCTGTGACCAATAAATTAAGAGGGAAAACTATACCCCTTAAGTTGGTGTGATTTCATACATACATGCACCAAACACACTAACATACCCATATCTAGCGATCCTCGCTGCTCCTTTGGTGATACACTTTGCATCGTAACTTAATTCATTTTATGTGCGATCACAAATTCCCAATTAATCTTGCGCTGCGATCTGTGTTGTTTAATATTCAACTGATCTTTGGGGTTTAATCCTCGCTGTCCCTCCTCTTCCTTTGGAAATATTCACTACAAGGAAAATACCCTCTAGTGGATGTTTTTGAGGAACCCCTTTTAAAAATACCCCAGACATCCATTTCTAGCAGAGGTTACTAGAGGAGGTTGGCGGGCAGAGGTGTTTACGAATGTTTTTCATCCGGTGCACTTATCATCATAAATCCCACCAGTGTGTTTGATAACAGAAAGCATTGGTGCGCACAAAAAATTTCACACCTTACACCGTGCACTCCGTACACACCCGCCCGGTGCATCGTATTACTGTAGCGCGTGGGTGCTTTACAAATATTCCTCACCAGTTCATCATAAAAGAGCGGGCCAAAATAGAAACCGCCTGATTCGTTCTTAAGCAACCGCACCGGTGCGCCCATAAAAGGTCTGCGCACCGGAACAATATTAAATAAAAAAAATTTACAACAAAAAACCGCAGTTTTCACTTTTCTCGGTGCTCTAGAGCTCTCAATCACCGGTGAAATTTATCCTTTTCTGAGCCACCCTGACATCGGTGCTACCATTGCACCCATTGCACACACTGTTGCTTTGCATTTCCCACCAATCTCCAACTTGAATTTTGCAAAACAATAGGAAAATTTTCTTTCGCAAATTCTATAGCCAATATGACCCCTTAACGGCCAAATCTACAGGTATTTTTCTTATTTTTCCATAATTAATCCTTTTATTGGATTATAATTTCAAACCTTAAAATTAACCATTTAAAAGAAAAATAATAATTGTCGCGTGGTGTGCTTGAGCCGTTCGGCTTGCACCGGTTTGCAGTGCTACCTGTAAATTTACAGCCCACACCGCAACTGGTGCTAATGACATTGACACTGGTTTCGAGGCGCTACCGATAGGCGCACTATGTTATTTTAAAAATTTATAAAAAGTGTGGTGTGGTCGTTTACCCGGCCACACCGTTGATAATTTGTAATAGCAGCAACACTGTGCTCTGACTGAAATATACGCCCCAATGCGGGTAACACGGTCAACGGTGAGGGCTAGTAAACTTGTGCTAATGGTATGCACATTGGTTCTGGGGTGGTACCGAAGGCACACCATGTTATTTTAATTTTATTTTTTTTAAGTGTGGTGCGGTCGGTTACCCGGCCGCACCGTGTTATTTTAATTTTTTTTTAAAAGTGTGGTGTTGTGAGTTACCCGACTGCACCGTTGACCTAGTGGATTAACCACAACGCAGTGCATTGACTAAAATATCTGCCCTGGGACGGGTATTTTTGTCAGCATTCCACTTTTCGTATTTTGACAGAGTCAACAGTGCGACCTAGTAAAAGAACGAACCCTTGACTATGTAATGATGGCAAGAGGTCAGCCTGCTGACTTAACTATATGCCTCGGGGACCATACTCTTGACACCGTACATAGTGAATGGTGCGCTACAAATTTTTGGGGGAATCACCGCTAGTGCGGTGCATATTATCTGTTGCACCGTCTCCATTGCGCTCCATAAAAATATGCACCAGGACCGGTGCATGACTATATTTTTGGCACACCAACTTTTTTTCTTTTTTTTTTTACAAAAACATTATATATGTATATTTCCAAATAAATGACACATTTAATAAAAAAATTGTATTGAATATGTCAATCATTCAGAGACATGAAAGGAGAGAAGAGGTGAAACAACAACAACAATAGGCAGAGCAATATAACATTGTTTGCCTGTGGGAGGCATGAGGGAGGGAGAGAGATGCATACCCTCATAGGTAGGCCTCCTCAAGTTCTATGAGGAGGCTACTTACCTAAAGGGCCATGGTTTTTTTTTAGACATCTTATCCGAAGCTGGAATGCCCACCAACAGGCTTTCTGGGTTGGTCGTAACCAGCGGTACACTCCCACTGAGAAGCATATATATTTCATTACAAGGCTACTGAGGAGAGGGGTGGATTTTTGCTCGTTCCCAGAGATTCCAGCTAGCTATGTAATAGGGAGTCAATTAGTGTACTCCCAGAGATACATTGGAGCATTGGTACTGTCTCCTTCAAATTTTTTGGTCGCTGGAGATCAGTTATGGATTGGTGCATTTGGTAGTGAGGAGGTGCAGTGCCTCTCACTTCTCATTTCGTCCATTTCAGAAAACACCAGTGACAGGAAATGCATTAGTTTCTCTCTTCTATATTATGTTTATTATTTAGTATAATAGCCATGACTTGTTAGGTGGTCTGCCATTTTTTTGTAGCAGTTCTGTAGAGCCTTAGATAGATGTCTTGCTCATGCACAAGTGAGGGTCAAATTCCCTTTTGCTTCGGAGGTTTTTTGTTTATTTTTTTATAGGTTTCTAGAGACGAGGCCTACTTTTGTTAGACAGCCTCATAGGTCGATGTTCGAGGAAAGGATGCACATGTGGGGGTAGATGATGCCCAAGAGGGGCAAGACTATGTTTCTAGCAAGGATATCGAATGATGCACTAGAGTTGCTAGCCAGTGTCGATGATCATCCCTTAATTATGGTCCCCTGTTATTATGTGGGTTTGGATTGGCGAGGGTGTGCCAACATCCTCTTCATAGCTAATAAGCCACCAAATGATAAAGGTAATATTACTATTTTATTTAAATTTATTCTAACATATTCTTTAACTTTTTTTTATTAAATTGTGTAATGAAATTGTCTAGTTATTGTTGTGTACTTGTATATATTTTGCAGAAATTGGGTCTTTTCATGTCGAGGACATTCCGTCACAACCACATGATCCAGGTGTGGACCCTGATAACGATCGAGGCATGCCAGATGCCAAGGATCATTAGGAGGCCAATGCAGATAGACCTGCTCCTGCTGGTGCGCAAGTACCGCCTTTTGCTAAGCACGGTTGGCTTGATAGAAGATACATGATGGAGTTGGGGGACCAACTCACTGGATTTATTTTTAAGGCGAGCATTAGGCCTGATAATATGAGAGACATAGAGGTCAATGGTAGGTTTTTACAGATGTGGAGATCCATGTCGTGTGACATGTACAAACTAATGCGACATGTCGTAGGAGCTACGACCTTAGTTATGCGGATGAGGAGGATTGTTGCATATTATAGACGTGGTCAAGATGTAGCATGTGATCAACAGTCTGCGAGAAGCAACTCATCATCTCATGATCGTTCACCTCACACCTCGCCAGATGAGAAACCTCCACTAGCATCTAGCAGCAGTCATCATGGAGATCACGCTAGACCATCGACCATGTCCAGTAAATAGCCTACAACATCTAGCAGTACTCATGATCATGAGAAGGCTAGACCATCAACCGTCGAGGCTGCACCATTGAATGAATAGGCCTCTACTAGTACTGTTATATTTGATGTTGTACCACCAGTTGATCCATGACATTTATATTACAGTTGTATATTTTTTACATTATTCAGTTTGATATATATATATATATATATGGTCCATGTATTTTATTTTCATGTTGCAGTTGTACTTAATTTACATGTTGGTGATCTTCATGATGTGTATATTGTTAGGTCTTGTTAGATATGTTCATTTAATGTGCATCTTGTAGATAGATGTGTATGTCATAGCATGAGTTATTTGACATGACATGTATATTTGATGTTTGTGTTATGATGATGTTAATATATAATGTTAATTGTGTTTTGTTAGATGATCATGATCACGATGATGTTAGCGATTGTGAATCTTTTTTTAGTCAAATATGATGTTTGTGTGCTGGTCATCAGAAACATGATGTTTATTAATTAATTTAATATTAAATGATCATGATATTGTAAAATTGTAATATTTGTAATTCTAATTGTATGTAAAATTCTAAAATTGTAATTGTAATGGTATATATGTAAAATTGTAAAATTGTAATTGTAATTGTAATTCTAATTGTAATTTTAATTGTAATTGTATGTAAAATATTTGTAAAATTTTAGTTGTATTAATGTGAACATTTTTATTGTATTAATTTCAAATGATTTTATTAAAGTTTCTAAATTTGTAAATTTCTAAAATTTTAAATAATTGTAAAATAATAAATCTAGAATAATATGAATTATTGTAACATAATAAAGTTTAGAAAATAATGCAAATAAATTCATGTACTTTAGAATTATCATTATTTTACTATGATCTTAGATATAAAAAAAAGAACTAATTTATACAGTAGTCCATTGTTTTTGACATCAACATAATTGCAAATTATCAAGTGAAATATTGATTTTAACATTAACACAATGCAAATTACCAATTAATTCAAAATACATATTATAATGTTTTGAAAAAACCATCTTAAAAGGTATAAATATTGATGAAATAACTCATGTACCATATCACTCTCGGTTCTCATGATCACCATTATTATCTTCTAGCTCGCATGGCATGTGTTATCACAAAATTGCACTTGATTGGCTGCTAATCAGGCGACTTCATGTAACTATTTCAAACCAACTTGTAAATGAAGCTTAGCCTCTTCAGTCTGAGAGTGATCTCTCAAAAAGGGTTAATGATATTTGATTATGATGAAATTAGATGGCTAACTCTACTTGGGAATGTAACTTGCTTGTGATGTGTGTAGGTTGAAAAGAGTATAAGTCTCTAATCATTGGGCTTATGGAGTCAACAAGTTCAGTAGTTCAGTACTAAGTTCACTTGACATGGAAGCTGAGGCAAGTAAGAGTTTTTAGCAAAGGTAAATAACACATGAAACATGAAATAACACAACTAATTCATCAGTAAAGGAAGTTAGAGAGACAGCTATGAATTATGAGTATTAAAGATGAAAACCACTACAAATGGTACACATAGAAATTATAGATCAAGTAAGCACTAAAAACTCCATGATAATCTCAGGTTGGTCAAGCAAAAGTCATCCGTATTAATGAAAACAATCAAGTTACATAAAGCTGCAGTATTGCCAAAAAATCTCCAAACCTTCACAAATTCGAATATCTGCCTTCTAATACACTTGTTACATGAGAGATGACTTGCCTCCTATCTAGATTCATCGAAATTTTCCTAACAACGCCTTTCCTAACAAAAAAACATCTACTTTAATGAGAAAATGACAGTTATTCTATTAAATAGTCATTTTCCTAATAGGACTCAAATTGTTCATTATTACATAAACTACCTTATCTCCTAAAACAGTTACATCTTTGACAAGTATTTATTCACATGTTCGAATAGGTTGTGATGGAACTCATCACTACATGACATCTTAATTAGCCGCCTTCAAATGTGGAAACAAACCCTATTTTTAAGGAAAACTAGTCCTTATTCTTTAATGAATGGTTTGGCTGATGAGTTGTCTTCATCTCCTAGTCTTCAAGTCTTGGATAACTGCTAACATATTCCTTTGATCCTTTGAAAGTATCTACCTATCAAAAACTGCACAAAAACCTGCTCATAAAGCTTCAAAACAACACGTTACGAAAGTATGAGAGTTTCGTAGCGTACTTTCACAGCATTACAAAAATGCCCTTTTCCATCAAATTTTTTGTCTCTTTCCTTTTGTATTGTCTTCATCATGCCTTGAAACATCCTCCATGTAATTTCCTCCTCTTGGAAGCTCCCCAAAGTGGTTTTTAATACAAAAAGAAAGATACAGGTGGTTTTGTAACGTTTTCCTCACTTCAAGCCTAGGAAACACTACGAAACTGCTGAAAACTGTGTTTTTTTCCAGATTTTTGTCTAGCTTGAAAAATATACTTTCCAAGTGTAAAAAATTTGTTTCTAACATGCCATTTACCTTTAAAAACATACTCAAGTTCAAACTATGAGTCTTGTGGTGTTTCTTCCTGATTGATGATGAGTTGAGCTATTGGCTCCTCAACTACTCTCATTTTTATGCCTTTCTTCTCCAACTCCTCATGGACTAGTTATAGCTATTCCTGGAGGTCTCTAACCTGATTCTTCAAAAAAAAATTGGAATATTTCAAATGAAAGTTCATTCTTCTGACATGTTTTACCTCTTTCCTCAATGGCATAGTCCATTTGATTAACTGTTGTGTGTTGTCTAGGTTCTTATATACAGTGTCAACCTGCTCTTCCCAAACCTCTTTCATCTTTTCAAAATAAATCTTCTGGATACTATGTTTCCTTGCCTCCTTCTTCATGACAGCTATTTCATGATTAGCCAACTTCAATTGTTCTTCAATAATTTCAAACTCTATTTTTTCAATTACTTTCTTTTTTCCTTTCTCTGGCTTGCTAGCCAGATTTTTCTCTAAAAGTGATGAAAGGTCAATGATGTCTTTTGGTGGCTGGACTGTTTTAGTGGGTGGATGAGCCTCTTTACTGCTCTCCAGTAGCTTTATATCATGCCTTTTCATGGGCTTCCTAGCCTCAAACTTAAAACAAGCATCCTCACCTTCAAACTCCAACTTTTTTGCAGATTTAGCTTTCTTGAGTTTTTTCCACCGTCATCTATATCCTCAGCCTAGACTATAGGAGTCTCTTCTATATCAATGACATGTAGTATGTATTCTACATTTCCTTTAGCCACGTTTTTGACTTTTAAAGACACTTTTTAATCCCATAAAGCCACTGTTTGAATCCTTGTAATCATTTTGCTTCCTTTTCTACTCACAACTTGTTCTTGTTTTGAAGATTTGATCACTATTGTATTTTTTTTTGTAGGTGGGACAGTGGGTGTATCAAAATTATGAAATTTCTTTGTTTCCAACATGACTGGTTCACTTTATTGTACTCTTGTTGGTTCACCTTGTTCTGCCACTAAAGGTGATGGGATACCCCTATGTTTAGGAGTTCTTGTAGGAGTAAGGCTATCCATTTCAAAACCACTAACAAATAGGAAAGAAGACCAGTCTTTGCCTAGTCTTTGGAGCTCATCTAAAACCAACAATTTTATTAAACCAAGATGAAAAAATGTGGTTTCACTACCTTAAAATTTTTCTTGGAGCTTATCTGCCATTTTTGCTAAATTTTTTTGTAAATAAAAAGGAAGATCAAGAGATATCTTACCAAAAAATTGTAGGAGAATCTTGAAATGCTAAGAATAGACTTTATGGTATCTTGTTAAGTCCCTATATTAATAGTGTAGTCCCTTATTATGTTAGTGTAGCCCCACTTATTATTATTGTTGTACCTCTGTAACCCCCATATTGTTATTATTGTGCCCTTACGTTATTGTTAGGTCGGCTAGGATTACATTGTGGCCCCACTAGGATTATATTGTGGCCCCATGGACTCCTATATACAGAAGGAGGTTTTGTTCATTTGTATCATCCAAGAATTGTTCATTTATGTAATTATCGAGTGCGTTCTCCTAAGTGGCTCATTTATAAGGCGTTGATATCTCTTTTCTTCTATTTTTGGAGCTGGTTACACAACATTTGGTATCAGAGCTTTGGATTCTAGGGTTTCGCTGCTCCAAACAGGTCATCGTGGAATTTTTGCTATAACATTTTTTCTACGAAGTTTCAGAAGCTGAATTTTTTAGGGTGCGAAGCCGAAATCCTGAGGAATATTTTCTAAAAATTTGATAGCTTGGTTCACAATATTTTTGGAGATATCATCTGTGGAAGTTAGGTCTTTTTTCAGGCTCCGAAACAGGTCATCGTGGTATTTGCACTATAATTTTTTTTTCTATGAAGGTTTAGAATCTAAAATTCCTATGGTGCGAAGATGACATCTTGAGGAAATTCTTCAAACAATTTCAGAGCTTGGTTCACAATATTTTTGGAGATATGATCTGTGGAAAGTAGTGCTTTTTCAGGCTCTTGAATTTCATCTCAAAGAGGTGATCGTGGGAAAAGTTCAATAACTCTCTCTCTGGGCATCGGATTGGAGTTCTGTAAAAAAAATTTGCAAGTACACGGACTTTAGTTTCTTGGCTATCAATTTCGGAGACAGAGGACGAAATAGTGACACATGGCAAGTCGTACAATCTCGCTCTACTGAACCAGTCCAGAATTAGGTCATTGTGGGAGATTGGACACAACTTTGTCTTGGAGAATCCAAATCAGGTGAGACCTGTGGCATTCAAAAGAGAATTCAGAGGGATATTTCATTGCTTAATTTCAGATATTTAAGATTCACAGTAACATAGATAATCCAATTCCAATATCGAGCTCCTCAAAAGCAAGTAAAAGGTGTGTATTGTTTTTCCCGAATTGCATAAATCTTGTTTGAAAAATCAGTTTGAAGTGATTCCAAGGGCCTATTGAGCATATATTTCATTATTTCGTTCTGAAATTCCTCCTAAAAATAATTAAACACCCATTAAGCGCTCATAAATCTATACTATGATGCATGAAGTGGAAGAATTGCAGTATGAGATATCAAAATTACGGTACCAAGTGCAACAAATTTCGATCTTACGAAGAGCAACCAAAGATGACATAGATGGTTTAAAAGAAGAAATGGAGGCTAATTTGGATGTTTTGAAGGATAAAATAATAGCTAATATGGATGATAAATTAGTGGAAGATGACATCGAGCATCAACAACAAGTTCTCCAACTCTCAAAGGATAAACTAACTTTGGTGCAGAATCTAATGAAACAACAAGAATATCAACATCACATCGAAAGAATCTCTGAATCAGTCACAAAAACAAGAAATCGACAAGTACGATCAATTTCAGAGTATCTCAGCAAGTGGAAGAACTTTCCTGTAGAAGATCCCACATGGGAGGAGGAGAATTTTATACAGAAGCATCAAGAAATAATCAAGCGTTGAGGACAACACTTGTTTGAAGGAGAGGGGCATGTTAAGTCCCTATATTAATAGTGTAGTCCCTTATTATGTTAGTGTATCCCCAATTATTGTTATGGTTGTACCCTTGTAACCCCCATATTGTTATTATTGTGCCCTTACATTATTGTTAGGTCGTCTAGGATTACATTGTGGCCCCACTAGGATTATATTGTGGCATTATGGACTCCTATATATAGAAGGAGGTTTTGTTCATTTGTATCATCTAAGAATTTTTCATTTATGTAATGTATTGGAGGTTTCCCCCTCGAAGTGGCTCATTTCTAAGGCGTTGATATCTCTTTTCTTCTATTTTTGGAGTTGGTTACACAACATATATCCCTTCACAAGAGAAATATTTCTGGATTATAAGCATCAACCTTGAGTAGTTATCCTTCATTCATCTTCTTGGAATGGCATTTGTAAGGTCCATTTCACTTTTTTCTAGCTTGATAAATTCTTTGCACTCATCCATGTTCAATTTGAACCCTTTGAACCATTTGTCTTGTCCCATTGGAATCCCTGTCGCTGCTACAATGACCTTTGGTGTAATGGTGAGATTCAGCATCCCCACTTTAGCATCTATTCCACTGAAATTTAGAGCAAATTATTTGGAAAACTGTACATGGAAGCCTTGTAGTTTTTCACAAAACTGTGAAAATCCTATCCTTCTAAAGACTTCTATAGATGTTGGGTATTCATTGATCAAATTAATATATGATGGCTGATATCTGAGACATTGGCCACCCTTAGTTTTCTTTCTTTTTTGTATCCATATTTTCTTTAATGTCTTCTCAGCCTCGCTTGATAGTTCTCTGCCTTGCTGGATCACTGATATCTGCAACCTTTGAAAATACCAGCCAGAACTTTGGCTTAATGAAATTCTCTCCAGAGCTCGGAATCACGCAAAGAAGGAATGAATAATTATAAATGACTTAATATAGAAAGATTTTGAAGTTCGATGCCCACTCATAATACAATGATGACTCATATAGGCTTAAAATGGTGATGATGACTTCAACCCTGACCTTGCACCTTGATCTTTATAATATTTGACTTGAATGGTATCTAAATTATCCTTTTAAAATTATTTTCTAACACCTAACAGCTAATTTGACATGAAAAACAGGAAAAATCACTTTCATAGCATTCTTAGTGTATTTCTGGGCATTTTATCCATGAAAGTATCAATAGTTTCATAGCGAAAAGTGAAATTTCTTAGTGTATTTGGCTACGAAACTGTGGTTTATTGGCTAAAACGACCATTTCGGTGCTAAAACCTTGGGAAATGAAAAATATCAGAACATTATGAGTGATGTGACATGAGGCGGTTTGAAAGAGAGTGGGTTTAGACCTTACGGTAAGCTTAATAAGAAAAATTAAAAAATTTCCTTAACCAAGTAATGAAAGATGAACCCTATAACCCTACCTTTGACAAAGGAACCTATATGACTTTGTCAAATGATGCTTCATATTTTCTGAGTGATAACAACATGATAATGCTATTGTTCTAAAAAATATGTATATATCCAGGGTCATGTGTCAATACGAACCACGAATCCCTATCCAACACATATGTGTAGAAAAACACCTGGTTGTAGTGTTTGGTGAAAACATAGGGCTCCTTAGCTTCATCCCACATCTTTCTAGAGTTGATACATATCAGCCTACTATCATGATCTTCCTTTACATTATTTCAATCAAAGGTGTCCCACCAGTTGCACCTAAAAATAATACATTGGAAAGAATAGAAATCCACTTCAATGATCTCTTGTATATTTCTGACGTAACCTAACATCCCTCGTACTAGGTTTTGATCACGGTGGCTAGATCGACTAGATTGATCGAACTCAAATTCCACTCCATAGTCTTATGTGATGTTTCCAGCATAGGCATTTTCTATGTGAAAATGGTGTCCATATGCCCACATAGATGGGAAGAAATGCACCTATTATAAAAATGTTAAGAAAATCATAGTGTGATGTGTCTTATAATAACCTAATAGTTAAAATATGAAATACAGATGTCTTATACATTTCAAATTTACATATAAATTAAAAATATTATTACCGAGTTGCTACACCTAATCCCTACGTTTAGGGCATCCTCTTCAGCATGCAGGTAATGACCGGTTGCACCGTATTTCTCTCTGACTTGGTCAGTAACCCAACTGTTGTGGCATATTTTTGGCATATTTATTTTAAATGATCAGGATAAGGCACACTTCTACCATTAAATCGTCTGAATTCTTTCTTGTCATTATCCCATTTCATCCTCTTTTGTTCATACAATGCGACCCACGGTTGTGTCGCTTCAGAATTGTGAAGAACGAATTTATTGATTGCTTCAAATTCTGCATTCGCTGATGAAATCAAACCAACATTATATAGTACTTAGAGATCAAAATATACCTTATATTGAAGTTCAACATGAATATTAAATTTGTGTAAATTTAAAAAATTATAATTCACTTACTCTTTATCAAGCGCTTTTTTCCACTTTTTTGGAGCAACTCCCCTTCTCTTTTGTCTTCATCCCTTTCACCATCCAAAATCACCGCACCAAATCTGTTGCAGATCTACTTGATGTACTCACTGGCATAATAGAAAGACTCATACGATATGTACCCCTCTGTCATAGACCCCTCAGTTTTTTCCCTTTTTCAAACAAAACCTTTCAATTTCTTCATATACCTCTCTAAGAAGAACATCCAAGGACAAGAAACCACCCAACTAGTTCAACCTCATCTACTAGGTGGATTAGAAGATGAACCTGTAAGTCCATGAAACTTGTCGGCAATTCCTTCTCAAACATACAAACAATCTCAACTATCTCTTGACAACATCGTGGAATGATAGCCCTATGAATCTCCTTTGACGTGATCCAACGTACAAATGAAGATAATTTAGATATGGCACATCCTAGGTCTTGAGGGAATTCATGTTTCACAAAACCATGCACCAAAAAAGGATAATTTCACTACAAAGCTATAAACACGTGCAATAATATAAAAAATTAGTTATGTTTTATGATCCCCGCATGGGATAAAATTTATTAATATAACAAATCATAAAATCATTCTTTTGACATTATACATACTCTTAGAAGATTCAAATGGTCATGTGATTTCAACCACAACAAATGGTCATCGACGCTGAAGCAGCACCGTAGTGAAGATCCGTATGAAGTTGGCACCCTCACACCCATTATAACTTCCTTTTCCAAAGAAATATCATATTTTTTAAAAATCCATGGGAAATCACTTTCTTTGAAAAACCATGAATTAGAGGCACCAGCGCCTACCTCCGATCCTATACTTTCTAATCGTCTTCGCCAATTTTCTTTTTAGTTTTTGAAGTAATAAGATATTTCCTAACAGCCAATATGTAACTTTGTTTCGATGATATGTGTCTCTATAAAGAATATGAAACATTTTTAAGTATATGAATGGGATCTAATAAGTGGGTAATCTTAAGATGCTCCCAATATGGGAGGTTATAAAATATATATTTCCTTTTCATCCAAATGGGCAATTTCTCAACATAGGTGTCGAATAATTCTGGATCATCAAACATAGGCTACCAATTTGAATCGAACATTTATATGAACTCCTTCTCCTTCTCTCTCTCATGTGCTCTAAACCATTCAGTTGGTGTCATTATTGGAGGCCTTTGGGTTCTCTCTCGTTTACCATTGAAAGAAGATGTTGTTCTTTTGTAAGGGTGTTCTTCTAGGAGCAATACTTTGGAGAAATCACACACTAGATTTCGTAGGTCATTGGATCATCTAGATTTCAGAGAAGGTCCACCACATTTACATCCAAAATACCCTTTTGTTACAATACCTGTGATATTATTGTATAAAATTAATATGCATGGCACGTTAAATAATATCATGAATATTAGAAAAAATATTAAAATGAATTAAATAACTAATATGTGAAAGAATATTGTTATGTATATAAACAAATCAATAAATTAAACATGTAATTTACTAGAGAAAACTCCTAAGCTTGGATAATCATGTGTCCTGTAAGCAAATATTCCATACAACATAAAACCCCTCTCTCCTGCAATGGGTCTTGATACATCGTATACATTTATCCCATCCCATAATTGCTTCAATTCATCTACTAATGTTTGTAAGTAGACATCCATATTCTTCACTTGTCTTCTACCCAAGAATATGAGAGCCAATATAAGATGTTCATTATTCATGGACAACCATGGGGGGATATTGTTCTTAATCACTACTACAGGCCAAACATAATAGTTGGTGTTTTGGAGGGAATATAGGTTGACGACATCCATGGCTATGCTGATTCGTAGACTTCATACTTCATCCTTGAATTTTTTGGGCCATGTATCCTCTATATGCTTCATGGCTATTGAATCAGTCAGGATTCCCATAACTCCCAACGCACTTCTATGTGAGTCATGCAATCCCTGCAACATAGCTAATTCTTCGCAATGAAAGAGCCTTTGAATCATTGAGATTATAGGCATGTGCCTCAATATCTTAAAAGGAGGACCAATACATGATTTACCCTTCTTTTTTTATTTATTATACATTTCATGCCCACCTTTCAGACAAATCTATTTTTCTACATATTCTCCTCTATATAGAATACAATCATTTGGACATGTATGATATGATATGTACTCAACACCCAACATTTTCAACAATTTCTTTGCCTCTTCACAGCTACCGGGAAAGACATTATCACAAGGAAGAACCTTATCTTTGAATAACCTATAGTTCGTGATCATGGAAAAATATATTAAGAAATGTACATTAATGTCGATATAATTATTAACGTTCATAAAATTTAACATTTGTAATTTTCATTGCAGTGTACTGATTATATTTCAAATTACTATGAGTACTTTATGGTAACTTACCTCAAAAGTTTCGAGAAACATGCATTCGACAAGCCAAAATTTTCTTTCAAGTTGTACAGTAACATCATTGTTCCCAACTGGGTAGACTTTGACTAACCACTAAGTCCAAAGAGAGGGGTGGTGGAAGAAAATTTAAGGCTTTCGAAAAAGGTGTCAGCGATATGAACATCATCCCCTAGCTGATCATCGTTTTCAAATGCATCTAACAAAATTATCTCAATGGTGGTAATATCCCTTAACTAATCATCCATACCAACCTCTAATTGATTGCCTCCATTTCCAGCTTGTAAAGAACTACTATTGTTGTAGTCATTCCTAATTGGTGAATCTGGATGTAGCGGGAATTGAATCTGTGGTTGATTCAACCATTCTTAGTATCGTTCCTCTCTTATATTTTCTCTTAATTCAGTCTTTTCTCAATTTGACATTGTTCTGGGGTGCAACGAAAGATGGTAGGTAGGTCGCTCATCATCACTAGAATCTTAATAATTTAACAAAAAGTATTTGTACATGATTAGTACAAAATATATGATATCAATTAGTAACCACGTTGACAATATTGCATGATTATAAATTTGTTTGAAGTTTAAATAACTACATTAATCAATATACCAAAAAATTATAATTATTACCATCATTGTCCCGGGATTGTGGCTAGAAGATGCAATATTGTCACAATTGGCAGGGTGAACTGGCTGTCCATTTTCATCTACCAAATGTGCCTTGTGGTATGCAGCTCCTGATAAGAGCTTCTGAAATTTTGGATTTGTCTGAATATATTGTGCATCTAAACTCGATGTTGAATCTGCATGAACCTGCAAATTTGTATACATTATAAATTTAATTAAGATATGCATAATTGACATGGATAGAAAACATAAATTCAATTACATAATGAAAATATAAATAAAATATGAAGTAAATATTACGTCTCGAGATGGATAGGGAGAACTCCGCGATTGAGTTTGAGAAATATTATGGACTGAGATGGATTTTGAAGAATTTTCCATTCGATATAATTACGATATTTTCTCCCAGCAGTTGGTCAAAATCAACAATAAATTTTGGTGCACACACCTAAAATTAATGTCGGTGCCTTAGAAATGCGCTTCTTGTTATCGGTGCTAATGTACAGATCACCGCATCGGTGTGGTTTTACTACTGTGCACCGATGTCATTTTATAAATAGACGCACTCGTCTGGTGCTATTAAGTGACGCACCGGTGATGAATAAACGCAAATAAAAAATGTGCAACTCTTTTTCTTTAAGTGAAAAAAAGAAGTAAATTGAAAAATGGGTGGAAAAATATTTTCAAAAATCTAATTTCATAAAACATTTCTTTAAATTCTAAACAATTTTCATCATTTCACTATTTTTGCAAAATATTTCAGCCAGATATTTGAAGGAGACGTACCTGGAGCAAACAGAGCATGAGAGCACTGTGGAGCAGGGAAACACATTTGAACAAAAGTATTCAGACAATCAGAATTCCAAATATCTAGTGATTCATAACCTGTAGCATACAATTTCAAATGATCTCGTGATTAAAGTTTATTGTTTTTTTACTTTTTATGAAGTTTTTTTGACGCAGTAAAAGAAAAAAATTAAAGTTTATTGTTTTTTAACTTTTTTTTTTGCAGTTTTTTTTACTTTCTTTCTATAGTTCTTAGAAACAAAATAGTAAAAAAAATCCATTTTTAGAAACAAACCTTAGATTCTATTTATTTCTACGCTTTCTTCTCCCGCTTTCTGTGATTTTAGAATTAGGTCTTTTCAATTTAGATTTATAGGGTTTGCATTGCTAAATATATGCGTAAGACATCCAACCCACGTGATGACTTGCATAGTCGGATCCCAATCCATGTCGGCCCTTCCGTTAAATTTAAAAAAAAATAGATTTTTTTTCATCGGTGCACCGACGTAACTTAGCACACCGGTGCGCTGGATTATCCCAGTGCACCGCGAAAGTACTGTGATAAAAAAATTAAAAAAATAATTTTTTTTTTATCAGTGTGTCATATGTAAAATATGGCACTGGTGCGCTATTTCATTATGGCACATCGCAAACATGTTGTTTTGAACAAAAAAATCCATTTTTGAAACAAACCCTACATTCTTTTTGTTTCTTCCCTTTCTTCTCCCTCTTTCTGTGATTTCAAAATTAGGGTTTTTCAATTTATATTTATAGGGTTTGTATTTATAAATATAGGCCTAAGACATCCAACTCATAGGATGACTTGCATAGTCAGATCCCAATCCATGTTGGCCCTTGCGTGAATTTTAAAAAAACCAGATTTTTTTTTATCAATGCGCCCGGCGTAACCTAGTGCACCGATGTGCTGTATTATCCCAGCACACCGCGAAAGTACTGTGATAAAAAATTTAAAAAACCAAATATTTTTTTATCAGTGCTCCACATGTAAAATATGCCTCCGGTGCGCTATTTCATTATGGAACACCGCAAACATGCTATTTCACACAAAAAATAAAAAAAACTATTTTAGAAACAAACCCTACATTATTTTTATTTCTGCCATTTCTTCTCCCTCTTTCTGTGATTTTAGAATTAGGGCTTTTAATTTCATATTTATAGGGTTTGTATTGCTAAATATAGGCCTAAGACATCTGACCCATGGGATGACTTGCATAGTCGGATCCCAATCCATGTCGGCCTTGCATGAATTTAAAGAAAAACAGATTTTTTTTCATCAGTTTTCCCGGCGTAACCTAGCACACCAGGGCACCGTATTGTCCAAGCACACCATGAAAGTAATGTGATAAAAATTTAAAAAACAATTTTTTTTTGTCAGTGTGCCATATGTAAAATATGGCACTAGTTTATGCTACAAAAACTAACACTGGACGATTTTTATATTTTTCTCTATGTTAATCGGTGCAGTGGTTAACATGTAATGCACTAGTGCTCTTTGTTGACATTGAGCATTGTTATATCTATTATATGGTTTTTTCAGTGCGTTTATAATACCTCCACACACCAACATTGGTGCGTACAGAATAAATGGCGCATCGATTTCTTGAGATTTTTTTTTTACCTGAAAAGTTGACAATTTATCTATAAATATATTAGTGAATGATATGGTACAGGTTTCAGATTGATAAAGCAATGATTGACAAGAGACCTAGTAACAAAAATACTGATAGCACATCAAGAAAAGAAAAAAAGGCAAGTTCTTTGTAAATTTTTTACAAAAAATATTATTTTTGAACTATATGTAAGTTTAACTAATATGTATTGTTTACTGTGTATATGGAAGAGCCACAAAATTATGAAGCTCAATAAGATTATTTTTGATCTAGGACCAGAAGAGTGTAAAAGCTTGATGGAAAAATTGCCAAAGGATGAATCAGGTGAATGAAAAAATACTATCGATCCAATATGAGTTTCACTTTTTAATTTTCATTAATAATATACTTAAAATTATTAGATAACATGTGTCAAACAATATATTAATTCACATATGTTTAATGTTATACAGGGACCAACAACTCAGAAAAGGAATGTTGTTCTAAGAAAAGAAAGAAAATAGAATATGCAAATGAAAATGAATTTTTCCTTAGCTCATATGGAGTGGTGGTGGAGGTTAACGAAAGGGGAAAAATTTTACAAAATTTTGAGGGATCTAGTGGAATGAATGTATAGACGTTCTTTGGAATGAATGTATAGATGTTCTTTCCACTTACAATACAAAAACCAATCCAATGATTCCAATAACCAAATTTTATTTAAACTATAGGAAGAGTTTCCAGAGAATTGGTCAATGAGACATGTCAGACTTTTAATAGAAGAAACGTAAAAAAAAAAAGGAATGAAAAAGTAATATTCCTTTAAATTTTTGTCTAGAATTATTAATAAATATCACTTTTGTTATATTTACTTTTCATATATAAATATATAAATTAAATAGTTTATTGTCATGTCACATTTTTCAGGAAGATTATGAAAATCTCAAAAGATGAACGAGCTGATATTAGAAATATGCCAGTAGGAATGTACAAAAAAGTGTACAAGGAGATGGTCAAAGAAATGGACAAAATTGCATCACAGGAGGAGCCATCTCAACAACAACATGCTTCAAATGTAATATGTAATAGTTGAATTTTTCGATCATTAGGTACAATAAATAAACAATTTAGCATTAAATATTAATTTTCAAGTATTTTCTTGCAGAAAAGTAAAGAAAATGGAACCCATTCAACACATAAAACAGGACGAGAAGGAAGAAAAGAGTTGATATCTATGTTTGTGAGTAATTGTTACTTCCTTATAACAACTTAACTAGATTTCATTTTTGTATTTTTTAAGTTGTTTTACAAATATCATCATTGAATATCTTCAAATATCTGCTAAATTAGAGGAATTGACTGAAATTGGGTTAACTATGGGTTGTGAGTATATGTTGGCATATAACAAATTAATTGTGGAATTTGTAAGCATCTATCGATCTTGTTTTACTTAGCTCCGTCTATAATAAATAGAACAATTTTTTTTTATATTAAATATACTATTTGTTATGGGGTATAAAACTTGGAGGAAACAAAGTATGGAACTGCGCCAATAAATTAAATCTTGAAATATGGCATGTTACATGGTTTTGAAAGAATGTGTATATTTCATGATTCAATTGTTGCAATGGTACGTCATTTATTTTCAATTTAAATTGATGTATATTATTTAATATTTCAATTTTCATTATTCTCACCAATGTATATACACTCATTACAGCTTATTTTTATATTTGTAGATGGAAGGTGAAGAATAAGAAAACAATCAACACTGTGAACAAAACATTTCTGAAAATAACCCAAGTCATGGAAGTAGCTCTAGCAGTGACAATAATTCAAGCGAAGAATGATGATCACTATGTTTGGATATCAAAGCAAGATGTTGTATTTTTTGAAATATTATCGTGTGAAATCAGACATTTTGTTTAATGTAATGGACATAGTGTCCCAACTGAAATACAAAGGGATACCAATAACTGTCCCATTTTGTATGACAAAGACTGTCTTATATATATATATATATATATATATATATATATATATATATATATATATATATATATATATATATATATATATATATATATATATATATATATATATATATATATATATATGTTTTAATTTATTCTATTGTGTTCTCCATTGTTGCTGTGAAATGTAACATCACTGATAAAATTTATGGATGATTAAATATTGTAATGAAGAGATGTGAAATTTGATGATGTGATATAACAAATTAATCCAAACATCACATTCAAATGCACTAATAAAAATTTAATTCATATGAATGTTGTTATAAGATATATATGTGTCGACTTTTGATGAATAATGAATTTTAAAAAATCACAATAATTATGATATGATATAACAAATTAATCCAAACATCACATTCAAATTCATTAATAAGAATTTAATTAATATGAATATTGCTATAAGATGTGTCAACTTTTTATGAATAATGAATTTAAAATAATCACAATAATTACACTGTCACAGGTCGATGTTTCTAAAAATTACAAAATGTAAACTCGTGCGTGTCAGTTAGTGTACACGGGTGTGTCTATATTCTGAAGCACACCTATGCGTTTCTACGACCTATGCGCACTGCACAAATACCAAAACCAATTAAAAATATTGATGCGTTTGTGCGATACTGCGCACCGGTGCGTTTCTGGGGAATTATGCACGGGTGCATTTGGACAACCTCTGGGCACCACACAAATACTGATACCAATTATAAATCTCGGTGCGTATGTGTGATATCGCACACTGATGATTTTATGTGTCTCTACGGACCGATGAATTTTTACGACCTATGGGCATTGCAAAAATACCAATACCAATTATAAATCTCGGTGCATTTGTGTGATACAGTACATTGGTGTGTTTCTATAAGTCTACACACTAGTGCATTGAGACGACCTATAGGCACTGCACAAATCCCAAGGCCAATTTTAATAACCCAGTGCGTTGTATCACCAAAATTGTACCCAGTGCGATTTTATACATTGTTAGCCCGGTGGGTTCTCCTTCGACCAGCCAGGGCCACCTTCTAGCTCTACGTACCGGTGTTTTCAAGACCCAGTAGCACACCAATGAAAAAAACATCCGTAATAAACTTCGATTGCCCATTGTTTTTTAGTTGTGTTGAATTTTCATTAAAAGCTCCGCCAAAACCTCCGTAACCATAAATAGCTGTTGTAGAAAATGTGTTTTTGACATTTTTGGCCAATTTTTTAACACTAAAAAACCTCCTTTATAACCTCCGCTAGAGGGTATTTTCCTTGTAGTGCTTCTAACTATTTTTTGCCTTAATCTTTTCTTTTCTTTCGACTATCGCTACTTGAAACTTCGTCTTCTCTACTCGCAACTCCTCCAATCCTTTCTCCTATTCATTCGCTCAGATATTTGATGATCATGTTGCCGCACACATTAGCACGATTTCTCAAGTCCGCATGTAGAATACCCTTCTGTATTACTTCTTCGAACCCAAAATTCGGCTTTATTTATTTTTGTCGATAATCTAACTTTTGCCTGATTTTATATGCCCGTAGGCTTACAATCAAGTTTCCTATCTTAACATGTATTTTCACAACTTGACCCTTTGCTATATTTGCTCCTTTGATTCTAATGTTACTCCTCTCTTCTCCTTTGCCTTTGCTAATGGTGTAATTCTACTTCTTTCCTCTTTGCTACTCCTCTGCCTCTCTTTTATGCTTTCTTACTGCATCATTTCCCGATATGCTACTTTGCCTTATTGTTTTTCTTCTCTGTTCCTTTGCATTAATGAGAGTTTTGGTGCTACTCCTTTGTGCTCCTTTGCCATCAATGACAATATTTGTAATAGGCTCCCCCTTTGGCATTGATGGCAACACCTCCTCCAACACTTCCTCCAAGACATTCTCCCCCTTTCATTCTGAGAAGTGTCTTTATTCCTCTGCTTGCTTTTCAGAAGTGCCTTTCTTCTTCTTCTTGATTTTCCTCCCCCTTTGACATAAATGGCAAAGGGGTAGAAATATTTCTAGTGTAGTTTCCATATTTTCGTTACTTCTCTCTGAGTTGTGTATATTCCTTCTTCATTCTTTCCTTTTGTTATTGATTGTATGCCACTGCATATGCCTTTTCAGAAGAATACTTTGGAAACCATTGAAATTTTAGGTATGTACACAACAAAATTATATCATCTATCAACAAAGACTCCTTGCACTTTCATAATGCTAAAAGTGATGATAACAAAACTCCATATAACAAAATATACTAGACTATATAATCAGAGTTAAACCATTGGAATAATACAACCATAATGAGGATGCTCCATGTGATATAGAAAATATACTCCAAATATACTTCAGTGTCTGTTAATATTGCAAGAGCACACGTGATAGGACAATATTGATTGCAAGTTTGCAGCTACGAACAAGAATATTCATACCAATCTTCGTCTTCATTTGAAATGGATATCTGTTAAGGAAGGTTTTGATGGAATATGTCTTTGACTGCACTACATGCCTGCGATATACCTCCATTCAACTCTGATGATGCAAATCTTTCTTTTGCAGTTGTGGTTCACCTTTATTATCTATTGGTGGTGATATGTGCTAGACTACTCACAGGGATATTACACTAACAACTGAAAGGCCCTTGATGCTGATGTGAACAATGAATCTCAAGAATCCTTAAAACTTGTTGTAAACTAGACAATCTTTCAATCTAAAAGACATAATGACTTTGATACTAAATAGTGACATATTCATCTCAAACACTTAATGGCAGATATGTTTAATTCATTGTACTGTATAGTCTTACTACTGCAAGAATATCAAGTGATGAAACCTTCATTCCTTATTCTTACTGATGTGGGTGAGAATGGCATAATTTCCAGGCTAAGGGAGAGATTCAAAGCTCTAATTACAACCAAGAGTATCCAATCAAGGTAACTATGTTGAGGAGAAGGTGTGTTACAATAGTTTATACTATGACTTCATTAGATATTCAAGGATATATTTTAACAAAACTTGGTTCATAGACCAGCTGCTCATAATCTCATTATAAAACCTTCTCAATTCAACTACATACCTCTTGTTGCATAGCCCACAGACAATCACAATTGAGACAACCTTCATAATTTCTACTATTTGTATTGTGTTCTCCTCTTCTCTAAAAAAAAATCAACAATATACAAACTCTTAACCTTGATCATTCTGTCATTATGTTATTAAATGAAGGTCACTTCATATGCCTTTCTAGGGATGCTCCATAATTACTGTTGGTCCCTATACACTACAACTGTTCTAACATAATAAGCTTCAGAAAGAAATCTTCATTTTATTTAATTGGGATCTCAAAAGACAGACCGTCGATAGCTTTATAGATGACCTTAAGAATGAAGCCTTGAAAGTATATCAACACTGACTTGAAGAAGAGTCCAATTATATCCAAGAATAAGTACTTCTTAAATGCTAATATAATACATTAATGAAAACAAGATAATGATCCTTTGGTACTTTTAATGACCTTTCCATGCATTAATAATGTAGCTCGAGATTCTCTAGCTTTTACGATCAGAAGATACTTTGCAATGATCAGAGCAACCGAAGCTTAATCCACATATACTACAATGTTGATAATGCTAGGAATCTTCCTTGATGTATTTCCTCCATGCATACCATAAAATTATGAGCCTGAGGACCTGTATCAGACCACTGCTCCAATAATAACACTTTTCTTATTCATCCTTATTCAAAGAATTTTGTTTTATTATCAACACTTGTAGTGCGACACATAGTGTAATCATCCTCTTAGTTTCCATGTTCATGAATGATGTTCCCTTTATCAATATGGCTGCTTGCTCCTTTCTATTCCTCCATAAATCTATTGGATATTTCAAATTAGCATTGAATGCTTCAGGTGTGTTTCTTCCTCTATAGTTCTCGGCGAGAGGAATTGTCGTTTCCCGTCCTGAACTTTTAGTTGTTCTTTTTCCAAGAAGCTCTTCTTTGACAACTCTTATAGGGACCTTTTATGAACTGATATCCCCCTGGGATGATTCTTATTGTCTATCACTAACTGGATATATATGTTGCTTCTCGGAGCAGCTCCCCCTGAGACTATGATGGATTCATAATGCCATTAAAGTAACAGGCTCCCCCTTCTTCTTCTTCTTCCATACTTTGTTGGGATTATTCATAATGTTTGCATTTATTTTTGATTCATAGTTTGGTATGATTTTATTTGGTTCCATCCTTTGTCTAGAGTTATTTAATGTACAAGGCAGCTTACAGTCATTTTCTTTGTATCCCAATATGTGGCATAAATGACATATTATTTTTCTTAGGTACGATTGAGCTGATGTATGGCATTTTGTTCCCCCTTTTTAACATAATTTATATTCAACAAGTTTATATCCAGATTTATTGCAGGCATAACAGTATCCATGGAAATTATTTGTGTACCTGGTGAAATATTGTCCTTTCCATTTGCTTGTTTGAGGAGGTCTTCTCATTTACTGCATCTTTTCTACTTAAACTTGTTTTTCTTTATCTTACATTGGGCTACTACATGACCAGGTTTATGGCAAGAAAAACATGTAATAATTTTCACAGGAGTAAAGAACTGCCTTTGTAATATTTTGAACATGTTCAATTCCTCTTCAGGAACAATTGAGATTTTGGCAATTTCTTGCTTCTTCTCCTCCTTATTTGTCTCTTGGTGTTGTTGGTGGTTCTTTTTCATTTCTTTATGCATCAATTTATTGCAGGCTTCTTCTTCTGTGGGTCCCTTTTGAGTTGCTCCATCGTCCCTTTCAATGTCTACCTTCTCTGAGTTCTTCATGGAGGTAATCTCATCTCCGAGCTTCTTACACAACCTGCTCCTTTCTTCTATCGGTCTTATAGCTGCAACAATATGAGATTCTAGTCTTCCATGTTGCATTTCTTTCTCCTTTAATTGGTTATTCATCATCCCTTCTATTCTCCTTACTTCTTCAAGATGCGACTTCAAGTCAAAAATTTGTTCTTTACGTTCATGTTCTCTCTCGTCACATATTTTCACCAATTTCTTCAGGTCTTTGTTTTCATTCTTCAATCTTCCTATTTCAGTCAAGGAAATGTCAAGTTTGGTTTGTTCTTTCACTATAATTTCTTTATGGAACTCACTTCCATTCACACTAGCAGGTACCTCATTCGACTGAACATTTTCCTTTTGACAAGAATTTTTCTTATTCTTGTTTCTCTTCTCCTTCTTCACAATGAAACCCCTAGTGTCTACTTCATGCATGAAATGCAATCTATCCCATATTTCTTTTGCAGAGGTTAGATCCATTATTAAATCAAGATCCGTGTTTTGGAGATTGTTATATATCGCACATTTTTCCTTTGCATTCCACTATTGTTCTTTCAAACAGGGAGAGTCTGTGCAGTAAACATCACATACAAGCTTCCATGCCTCAGGTTCATAAGCCATTAAATCTGTTTTAACCTTATCTCTCCATTTAGGAAATTTTGTTGTGCTCAACATGGGTACACTTCGATGGTCCATGCCTAAACTAGATCTCATTCAAGCTATTAGGTTTACACCAAAGGAACCTGCTCTACTACCAATTGATGAACCCTTAGCTAAACTAAGAGGGGCGGTGAATCAGTTTAGTACATTCATGGACATTTAAAAATATTTTCATTCAAATCAATT